>OZ007497.1:17891959-18139200 GCA_963931805.1 Microdon myrmicae
ATCCATAAGGGAACCAATGTACACACATACATGTGTACCGTGACAATCTTCGCTATGAGATCTGTTTGGTTACCCCAAAGAGAGACTTTACGTCTCTCTTGTAAAAGGAAAATGCACCCCCTAATTAAGAGAGCCAGTTTCACTGGCCGAATTTCTTTTGACAACGAATGAATATCGTTGAGTCTTATTACATCCGCCAACCGTGGCCTCCCCCGCTCACCGTCGCGCGGCGGAGAAGCGTAGATACACAGAAGTCTTGTCGAGAAAGAAGTGTTTCACCTTGTTTAAAATTTATAAAAATCAATATAATATTAATAAGAAGTTCTAAGTAAAGACCATTGACAATAAAAAATGTTTATGCATAAACAACATCGCCTGAGTGTTTTGTTTCTGTGTTGTGTCCGCTCGGTTGCGAAGGTCAACCATCGTTTTCTTCCTCCTTGCGTTGTGAGCAGTGTCCACGTGAACTATAGACGATGGGGATGGCAGTGAACCTAGTGCCCGTGTCTGGCACATACTTCCTCCCCACAAGGTCTCCACCACAAGGTCGCTTACAGCACGGAAGTACACAAATTCCAGGTGCTAGGGGCATGCATTATATATTTTCCTCTAAAAAGTCAATGGCATCTATATATAGTCGCTGCTTACGCTCCTGAATCTGTTCAGGGTACCCAATTTATCAGTGAAATCGATACGCTTTTCCAAAGTCTCGAGTTAGATTCGGAAAACAATTACTTTTTAATGGCAGGTGATTTTAACGCCAAGCACAGTGCCTGGAGCAATCTGACCTCGAACACCAGAGGCAATGCCTTGTTTAATTGGAGGCAAACAAATGCGATCGAGCATAAGCTAGAATTGTACGCTACAAGTACGCCGTCTTATCCAAGAGGTAACTCCTTCCTGGATTTACTTATGACAGATGATCTAATTCAGTTACCAGATACCGAGGTAACTACTCGAAATTGTCTTCGCACAAAATGGGTTACAAAAATTATAACATAATTAGACGAGATCGACCACACCCTAGTCGAGGGGGTGAGGTCGCTGTCTTAGTTAAGAAAAGTTGTGTCACTTCCGCCAAACCCCACGGCCCACTTACCTGAAAAACCCCAATAACTGCTACCCAACTTCCTTAAGTTCGCTAATGCAATCACATTAGCACCTTAAATGCTTCATACATTCCCTGTAAAGAAGCCTTACTTTGCATGCATCTCTGCGCATACAAAATCCCTGTAAGAATTCTTTCCTAACATATCAGGAATTCCAATCTCAACAAGTGCATTTCCGCCTAGACGAATTCCTGAGAACAAAATGATTTGGTTTACATACAATATAACGATCATAACAGGGACAAAAACAAATATACGCATCTTGCGTCTTAAGGCATCAATTAAATCCTACAGCAAAAGCGAATGCAAATAGGAATTGAATACCTACCCGTACCAGCGATGCCATAAACCCCATTTCCTGGTAAACAAGCTAAAGCGAATTAGCACAATGTTTATGATGCATTGCGGCTGTCAATACAGCTGCTATGCATATTGTAGACAACGATCATCAAGTGTCCCTTTGTCTTACATATTCCTGGATCCGTTTACCATTGACCTTCTCATATAAGCAAACACAAACCTAATTAGCACCCAATGCGATTCGGCTTGTTTGCCTAGCCGAACTCACATCCCATGGATGCACATTTTCCCTATCTTTGTTTTAGATTCGTTCCCATGGCTTTGATCCATAAGGGAACCAATGTACACACATACATGTGTACCGTGACAATCTTCGCTATGAGGTCTGTTTGGTTACCCCAAAGAGAGACTTTACGTCTCTCTTGTAAAAGGAAAATGCACCCCCTAATTAAGAGAACCAGTTTCACTGGCCGAATTTCTTTTGACAACGAATGAATATCGTTGAGTCTTATTGCATCCGCCGACCGTGGCCGCCCCCGCTCCCCGTCGCGCGGCGGAGAATCGTAGATACACAGAAGTCTTGTCGAGAAAGAATTGTTTCACCTTGTTTAAAATTTATAAAAATCAATTTAATATTAATAAGAAGTTCTAAGTAAAGACCATTGACAATAAAAAATGTTTATGCATAAACAACATCGCCTGAGTGTTTTGTTTCTGTGTTGTGTCCGCTCGGTTGCGAAGGTCAACCATCGTTTTCTTCCTCCTTGCGTTGTGAGCAGTGTCCGCATGAACAATAGACGATGGGGATGGCAGTGAACCTAGTGCCCGTGTCTGGCACATACTTCCTCCCCACAAGGTCTCCACCACAAGGTCGCTTACAGCACGGAAGTACACAAATTCCAGGTGCTAGAGGCATGCATTATATACTTTCCTCTAAAAAGTCAATGACATCTATATATAGTCGCTGCTTACGGTCCTGAATCTGTTCAGTGTACCCAATTTATCAGTGAAATCGATACGATTTTCCAAAATCTCGAGTTAGATTCGGAAAACAATTACTTTTTAATGGCGGGTAATTTTAACGCCAAGCACAGTGCCTGGGGCAATCTGACCTCGAATATAAGTGGCATTGCCTTGTTTGATTGGTGGCAAACAAATGCGATCGAGCATAAACTAGAATTGTACGCTACAAGTACACCGTCTTATCCAAGAGGTAACTCCTTCCTGGATTTACTTATGACAGATGATCGAATTCAGTTACCGGATACCGAGGTAACTACTCGAAATTGTCTTCACACAATTGAGTACGATAGCGATCATTACGGACTTGGAGCCGTAATACACGTGCCAAACGAGTACCATCTGCTTGAGCAGTACGACCAGGTACACTCTTTTGATTTCCGAAAAGCACATTGGTCGCGTTTCGATCGCATAGTAAAAAGAGAAATCCGCAACATTGGCATAGACCCACCGACTAATAGAAACCTTCGTAATGATGAAATCGATTATTACCTCCTAACTATGAACGATATTGTTACTAACACAATGAATCGTTCCATCCCCAAAGTAGCTCATATGGGTGGCTATACCCGGACTCCCAAGAATTGTCAGATATTACTGTACGCAGGACTCACCCTAGAGCACATCAACTCCAATGATTAAGGAATAATAGTCGGAGTGTGGTGGGCCCGGCAGACCCCACGGTTCGCTTTCCCAAAAAAACCCTTCCTAGATGCGTAATGCATCTGAGGTGTTAATGCGATTGCATTAGCGAAAGCTCGTGCAGACTGGGTTGTAGGGATGGGGGTTTTTTAGGTAAGTGTACCGTGCGGTTTTGCGGCACCGACCGGATACACGACGACGACCACGGAAACGAAAATGGCTAAACGATTTAAGAATTTTCTCATGAAACGTCGGCTCACTATACAGAGCTCGAGCTGCGCAGCAGCTAGCAGATGCCCTGTCTGAATATAAGGCTCACATAACAGCATTACAAGAACTAAGATTAACGGGGAGTGGTGTTATTCAAAGAAACGAGTATGACCTTTATTGCAGGTGTCATCGAAAACACAATGTGTTCGGGGTAGGCTTTCTAGTCAGCCAAAAACTGAAGCCTGCGATCATCAGCTTTAATGGAATAAACGAAAGGCTATGCACTCTTCGCGTGCGAGGCAAGTTTAAGAACAAAAGCCTCGTAAACGTTCACGGACCCACAGAGGAGGCCCCTGACGAAGACAAAGAAGAATAGTACGAGAACGTGTAACGGGCCCTCAATGCCTGCCCAAGATACGATGTGAAAATCGTTCTTGGTGATTTGAATGCGAAAATAGGCCAGGGGCCGGTTTTCAGGCAATACGCAGGTTCCCGTTGCAAGTTCCAAGTTTCCGCGTAAAGATATCTACAAAGCCACCTGGGTATCACCTGATGGAGCCACTCGCAACCAAATTGACTACGTGTTGATAGATCGCCGCCACCCCTCGAGCCTGATGACGGCACGAACGTACCGAGGTGCCAACGTCGATTCAGATCACTTTCTTGTTGGTGCAATGTTCCGTGCGCGGATTGCCTTACGGAGACGTATTGTATCCGCGGATCAGGTTCGAATCAACACGGCTGCCTTATGAGTATACCAGTAACACCTCTGGTCATGCGTTAAGACTCGCCCTCGAAGAGCTCGGTGGAGGGACACTAAGTCCTGGGGCCAGAATCCCGGGCGTAGACGAGAAATGGACACACCTTAAGAATACTGTCATTACTACTGCCAACTCCATGTTAGGCAGTAGCCGTAGAGATCGGAACGACTGGTTTGATGATGAGTGCAAACTAGCGACTGAACGTAAGAATGCTGCATACCGGGCAATGCAGCAGTCTCATAGGAGGGGAGAAATACAAAGAGCTCAGAAGATCTGAAAAAAGGCTTCACAGGCAAAAGAAAAGTGCTATTCCACCTTGTGTGTGAAATAGAGAAAAGTAGAGAGCGAGGTCCACACCAGGCGCGGAAGTTCTACCAAATAAATCGCAGTATGACGCGGTGCAAACCACGCTGCACTTACTGTAAGGATAAAGAGGGTAATCCGATCACCGGCCATGAAGCAATACTGGAGCGATGGGAAGTGCACTTCAATGAATTGCTAAATGGTCAGCTCACAGAAGAATTGGAAGGTCCGCCAATACCAAATCAAGACCAACGGTTGCCGTCAGCAACAATTGAGGAAACATTAAAAGTCATAAGACAGCTCAAATCAAATAAAGCTTCCGGAGCTGATGGCATACCAGCTGAGCTGATCAAACAAGGTGGGACAGCGTTATATCACGCAATTCTTGAGGTCGTGGTGAATGCATGCCAGCAAGAGGAAATGCCGGAAGATTGGCGTCGTGGAATAATTTGCCCCATACATAAGAAGTGAGATATCACAGTGTGCAGCAACTATAGGGGTGTAACATTGCCGAGTACCGCCTATAAGATACTCTCCACTATCCTATAAGATCGGATAGCTTCATATGCTAAAATCATCATTGGTCAATATCAGTGTAGCTTCATCCCAGCTAAATCAGCGATTGATAAGATATAGATATTCACCCTTAGACAGGCGATGGAAAGATGTCTGAAATTTAATATCCCCTTATGTCATCTATTTATAGACTTTAAGGCCGCCTATGACAGCATAGCCAGGGTCGAACTATATAATATCATGAGAGAGTTTGGCATTCCAAACAAATTGATACGACTTTGTAGGTTGACCATGACCAACGTAACTAGTCAAGTAAAAATAGCCGGATTGCTGTCAAAACCAATAAACATCTTTAATGGACTCTGAAAAGGGGACGGTATTGTCGTTATATAGATTTAAGATTATAGTTGTAAAGGAATTGCTATCCTAAATCTCTTAAGTACTAGTTGTAAAATATACCATAAATGTAATTATCTACTAAATAAAAATTGAATTGAATTAAAGAAAATTGAATAAGGGGACGGTCTGGCCTGCCTCCTCTTCAACCTGGTATTGGAGAAAGCAACCTGTGACTCAGGCGTCACAACTAGAGGGACTACTATCACCAAGTCCAGCCAGATACTTGCCTACGCAGATGACATCGACATCATCGGTAGAACCGAACCGGCTGTACAGGACTCCTTCAGCCAGATCGAGCAGGCGGCACAAAAACTGGGACTGCACATTAATGAGGGAAAAACTAAGTACATGATGGCAACTTCTGCGAAGAGAAGACCTAACGTCGGTCAAACTATAAGGGTAGTGGAGCACGAATTTGAAGTAGTGCAACCCTTTAACTACATTGGGTCAATAGTATCAGCCGATAACAATATGAAAGAAGAAATACGCGAACGGCTGATCAAATCCAACAAAGCCTACTATGGTCTTTCAAGGCTCTTTAAATCCCGAAATTTATCCAGAACATCCAAGCTGCTACTGTACAAGACCATGGTCTTACCAGTACTCATGTATGGATCTGAGACCTGGGTGCCCGTATGTGGGGGAGGACGATTCCGGAGACGCTACAACCATGAGTTGTACGCGATCTACCTCGAAGCTAATGTTATAAGAAAAATCAAACTCGGTGGACCGCGATGGGTGGGACACATAGCTCGAATGGGCGAAGAGGAGCCTGCCCGGAAAGTCCTTTGTGGCAGGATGTATGGAAGGAGACAGCGCGGCAGACCTTGTATGTGATGGAGGTATGGCGTAGACCAGGACGCCCAGTGCCTGGGACTGCCAAACTGGATGATATCGGCTCGAAATCGGGACCGGTGGAGAGATTTGTTAAATAAGGCCAAGACCGGATCCGGGATGTAGTGCCGTTGATGATGATGATCTAGTGAGTTCTCTTGAAAACGCCTTTGCGTACGCCGATGAATAGTGGTGTACAGAACAGGAGGAAAAATAGGCGTCGTCAACAGGCACCTTCAAGATGACTTCAACAAAATAAAACATTTTTGCGACGACTGGAAATTAAAGATTAATTAACTCTCCTTTTCAGAACGCCCCTATCCAGGGCCGCGAGGGATGCAAAATACAACTGGAAACACTTTTCTATTGTAGATAACAATAATCGTCCACTGCAAGTGAAACCTGTAGTTAGATACCTTGGCATCTGGTTAGACCAGCATTTATATTTTGACAAGCACATAGCAGCATCCCTCTCCGCAGCTAAAAGCGCTTATTCTATTACAAGAAGTCTATTCCGGAGTAGTCTTCTTGACCCCAGAGTCAAAACAATTTCGTACTCGGCATTCATCCGACCAGTATGGTATTTTTTTTTTTTTTTTTAAATAGACTTCTCTCGGGAGAGGCGATATATCTCCACTTTATATGGAGAAGTTTCGTGTGTTCGAACTGGAGTGCTTGCGTTCCTGCCTCGGACTTTATAGAACACCTGAGTCGCAATACAAAAAATTCTACCCCAACAAAATCCTGTATAACAAGTCAGGGTTAAATAGGATAGACAATCTCATATTTCTATTTCTTGGGTCAAAAAGGCCTTATCCAAGACGTGCATGGCGTCCTGACTATTTACCACGCTCTCCCTGGTACCAGGGACAAACGAATTCTCCATGATAGTGATATCTCCAATGCCCCACACCGCCTGCGTTTTAGCACGGCGATCAGTGAAAGACATAAATCAGCCAAAGGCCGAACATCTCCCAAATGGTGGTGACTTCTCAACGAGGAGAGGACTTCACTTCCTCAGATATAGTATGCCTCTCATGCGCAACGCTGTCCTTCCTTTTGTAATCCCTCTCCCTATCCCCCTTCCCACATTACGTTTATTACTTACTTTGTTCCTATTCTCTTTAATTTTTATTTACCTTTTCGCTTCGTTTTGTAGTTTTGTTTGTTACTTAATAAAAAAAAATTAATTATTTAATTATCTATATATAGATGTTAGATATATGTATATATATATATGTATACCCGCCCTGTCACGTGGAAGACCGGGGTTCGATTCCCCGTCGGGGAGCCTGTGGGAGTTCTCTACATCACACGGAGAACCAACCCACAACCCTAACCTGCAAACACGCAAAAACAGTCCGCAATTCCATACATTCCTAATTCCGCAATAACTACATTCCAAAACCTTCAACAGAATATATTCTAATCATCCCCGCATTCCTTTTCCCAAAATTGCTTCGGTCAATTCATCTCCCTCAATTACATCACCCCACATACATTTTCCCAAAATTGCTTCGGTCAATTCCTTACCGAATCCATATTCCCTCTTTGTGACCAAGCAACCTTAATTTCCCTGAAATACATATGCCGTAACAAAACGCATATTCAAATCCACAACGGAACATTAACAACTATACCAAGCCGCATACATTTCCCCGAAATGACTTCGGTTAATACTCGTATTCTATCTAAACGATATTCCTTGTTTGCACCCAAGCAATTCCAATTTCCCCCGGAGCTAGCGGAGCTAGTCAGTGGAACCCAATCGTCAACTCGCGTAGCGCGCTCCCCCCTTCCCACACAAGGTGTTCAGTTAAGTGCATGCGTGCCAAACGTTGAGTGCAAAGATTTTACGTCATTAACGCGCCCCCTTAAAATGTAAAAGAAACAACAAGGAACATTTGAACCACGTGTAAATAGAACAAAAAAGAAAACAATAAAGGACAAATAAAAGGAATCAACATTTAAACTACGCCACTGTGTTTTCTTTCGTGGCTTATCCCCTTGGTGACAATCCATATGTGAAAATCGTTGGTGGGTGAGAGTGAACCCCGCGCCATACGTTGGCGCCGAGACTACCACCCCCACAAGCCTCTGGCGCAAGACTAATGACCTTGCCCGGAAAAACAAATCATAATAGAAAATTTAACAAGCCTCAGGACTTGCTAAATAAGGCCAAGACCGGTTCCCGGTTGTAGTGCCGATGATGATAATGATATATAGATGTAGAGATTCGAGACCACACGAACGGTTTTGGAGAGACATATGAGACGGACAGTTACTCCCCAAGAGTAATAGAATACATGCTGAGTTAAAAACAGGCATGGTGCGTAACAAATGGCATTCTCTGCGAAATGATGCTAAAATGATGATAGTTTTGGTCGATAAAAACCCGGCATGGCCGTGGATCGGTCCAGAGGTATCTTTTGAAGATCTCCGCCTTCCTACCAAAACCAAAAAAAAAAAAAAAAAAAAAAAAAAAAAAAAAAAAAAAAAAAAAAAAAAAAAAAATATATATATATATATATATATATATATATATATATATATATATATATATATATATATATATATATATATATATAATAATAATAAACCACCTCCTCGGCAATGAAGGCCACGAGTGGCGATTCAACCCCCCGTCCACCATAACTTCGGAGGAATCTGAGAGGCATCTGTGAAGCGCACCAAATTCTACCTTAAACGCGTCATCGGCGACGTAATCCTGACCTTTGAGGAGCTCCCCAGGCTGCTGGCCCAAGTGGAATCCTGCCTCAACTCTCGGACTGTCACCCTTTTCAAATGTGACCAACGGTTTTCTGTTTCTGCCAGCTCTGTAGACAATTTGATATAATCTAGCGAATTGCTAGCACTTCCAAACTCTTCTGTGAAACCTAATTACAAATAATAATAGTTTTAATAAATCCTTTTCGTTTTTCCTTAGCCATCATAAAAAAAAAAGCTACTTTGTTCATGAGTGGGTTATATATTAAGGACCCTCTAGTACCAAACATATCTTTTTACCCTTTATATAAGAAAACAGACACTCTCTCGGCTCGTGCACACTTCGATCATACTACGAATATTTGTTTTGTCAGCTATATTAAAAAGAGAGATACTTTGGAACGGATACATCAAATTCTACCTTACCGTAACTAAATTGGACCACTCACTTATATTTAAAGGATAAGACATCCTAATACCAGCAATCTAAGAAATAATGCCATGGAAAATCCCATTATAATCCTGTTAAATTTACCTTATAAGGCAGGGATGTGTCATTGAAACTTCCACAGTCATACCTCGAACCTGTTGTAACGGCTCTTCCTCTTAAGTCAGGTACTTCAATGCGTGAAGAAAATCAATTTATTTGCACAAGGCATTTCAGGATTGAAAGTTTCTGGGTCCTGTTGGTTGTTTTGGCTTGTCATCTACTTTTTTTTTTTTGGTCCCTTCTATGACATACACAGCATAGTATCGTTCCACTCGACACACACGTGCCTTCATCGTTTATGATTATGAAATAAGAATATCACACATGGAACGGGAATACGATCCTCAAGGACGGGGGAATACCGAAGTAGAGCATCCTTTGGAACAGGATTTGTGGGCTAAACAAATTGTCAAACAAAAGGATGAAAAGCTTTAAGTAACAACGCACGTACATGTGTCTACATAGGCGCAGAATTGAGAACGGGGATTGGGCTGAATATACAAGGATTCAAACAGAGTATACGTCGTCTTCTCTTAGAAATATGTTTTCATTTTTATGTTTCGACGTTCTGTAGCTTTTGGGTGGCGGCTCCTGTCGCTGTTGTTGATTCTGTTGACGATGGCTGGCATCTTCAGCTCTTTCCCATTTGCCGCGACCAAATATGTGAATAATAATAACATTAGGCTTTCCATTCTTCTCAGCTGACATTATCCTTATTTTATGGAAAGAAGCAAACTGACAAAAACAACAACAACAACAAATGGAATTGAAATAAAAAACAAACACAGGGAATGCAGATACTTTTACGTTGTTCTTTTGAATAAAAAACACACGCCAATGGTGTAGACGTCCAAGAAGCGGGATAAGTTGGCGTAGAAAAAGTGTCAGGACTTTTCTCTTGTGCATTCAACTTCATTCGACAGGATTTCAATAGCAACATATATGTACGTGAATCAGGCGAAAGTGAAGAACAAATGAGGATATCAAAGTGACATTCACTCTATTGACACCTATGTAGGATTTGGTGTAGTTGTTGTAAGAGTAAGGAAACTTGCATATTGTGTGAAAATGCATAGGTTTCTCTAAGGATTCAGACTTAAAATGGTAGGAAGCTGCAGATTTACTTGGACGGGGTGTTGGAATGCGTTCTCTGTGTCGGTCTATGCTCCATGGAATAATCTGATTGAGTTGAAGATACATCTTAGTTGAATGCAGACTTTTAACATGGCAGAGACAAGGTCGGATTACTTTGGTATTTCAGGTCTAGTAAAAGTTAAGTATTTATGTATAATATACCATATATTAATTCGTAAGTGCTCATGCATTCAATTTTAATGTTACCACGAATGTACATCACATATCTTAGCTAGTAGTGTAGCCTTACTGCTCCGCTCAGTTAATAACCGGCAAAATAAAAGCCCACGCTTATTCAATTATTCCAGACTTTTGTAGTGAGGAGTAACACACAAAGATCTACCACCCCTAATCCAGGGAGTTACGTGTCACCGTGCCCATTGGATGGTTTGCAGCCAGGGGTATACCGGCTGTATTATAACGGCGCCTCTCTGACACCGGGTCGAATCAGAGCAGTAAGCAGACCTTACCATATCAAAGATGGGCTCTGATGTGGCGGACTATTTGAACCCCAAGACTCGTGGGATCAAAAATGAAGAATCAATATACAAAAAAGAAAAGGTATGCAGCATTCTTACGTTCAGACGGCGGAATTCTGGCCCCAGGACTTACTCTCCCTCCATCGAGCTCTTCGACGGCGAGTCTTAACGCATGACCAAAGTTGTTGCTGAGGTTCTTGTGGGGTACGAGGTAGATGTGCCAACGTATGACACTGATTCACCGAGATCTCCAACGACGTTTCGCCAAAATTGTTCGTAAGGATATCCGAGGGAAAATAAGCGGACACAGGACCAACAGAATAAACACTCATACGTTATTGATGTTTTTTGCTTTCTTTATTTAATCTTCTTAAACTATTCTTAATATCCCTTCTTTATTTAAATTTCTTAAACTGTTCACAATTCGCCTTCGACACTAAATGGATATAGTTACTTAGGGCCTTTTGACTATACAAATTTCACAGCGGAGGAGCTGATTAGTTCGTAACGCGGATGATGCATTTGTTGTTACTTATTTTTATCAAATGGGTCCAAACGAAAACGACAGGAGGAAATTATACTTCGCAAAACTTTCTTCGAGGAAAAAAAGCCTTCGGCTGCGCGAATGAAAGCGAACCAACACCCGAGTGTGCAAGCTCCGCGGTGTACCAAACTCGACTGTAGTGCATGTGTGCACCGCAGCGGCTGTGACTCGACTTATGTGTCCGGCCCCGGTGGCGGTTGAATCTCGACAGATTAGTTAAAGGCAAGAAAATGTTCATCGCTTCGTGGCAGTGGAGTCATAGCTAAATAATCTCACTGCCTCTTACTCGGAACTTGAAAGGGATTGCTATGTTTGCATAGGGAATTCAGTTCCAGCGAATCCTCGCCATATAAGCTGAGTTGGATTCGTTGGTTGTGTATACTAGGAAATTGGTTTTGGCGGCATAGCCAAATATGATCAAGGGTCTTGATTGTTGTGATCGTTTCGTGGAAAATTAGCTGTCGCTTGGTTGCAAACGAGAAGTATAGTTTAAAGAGAAAATGCACCGAAATGGTTTTCGGGGGAAATTGAAATTGCTTGGGTGCGAGCAAGGAATATCATTTAGATAAGATATTAACCGAAGCAATTTCGGGGAAATGTATGCGGCTCGGTATAGTTGGTGGTGATGGTTAATGTTCCGTTGTATGAATATGCGTTTTATTACAGCATATTAATTTCGGGGAAATTAAGATTGCTTGGTCGCAAGGAAGGGATATAACTTAAGTAAAGAATTGACAGAAGCAATTTTGGGAAAATGTATGTGGGGTGGTGTAATTGAGGGAGATGATTAATATTCCGTTGTAAATTAGAATATGCATTTATTTCAGCTTGGGAAACGGGTTTCCTGGTAAATTGGGGGATGTATGCAATGGCGGATTGGGGACGGATGCTGTTGCATATTGGGATGGGTGCGCTTGCAGGTTTTGCATGGTTGCGAATTTGTGTATTGCAGGTTTTGAATGGGTAGTTGGGTTGAGGTGACGCGCTGTTAGCGGCCAAGATTGGTTGGCATTGTGGGTTGGTTCTCCATGTGGTATAGAGAACCCCCACATTCTCAATGCGTAAGGCAGCCGTGTTGATCCGAATCTGATCAGCGGATGCAATACGTCTCCGTAAGGCAATCCGCCCTCGGAAAACTGTACCAAAAGATAGTGATCCAAGTCGACGTTTGCAGCTCGGTACGTTCGTACCGTCATCAGGCTCGAGGAGTGACGGCGATCTATCAACACGTGGTCAATTTGGTTCCGAGTGGCTCCATCAAGTGATACCCAGGTGTCTTTGTGTAAATTTTTACGCGGAGACTTGGTATTCGCAACGACCAATTTCTTTTATGCTGCCAGTTCGATGGTTCGTAGTCCATTGTCATTAGCGTTCTAATGCCAACTATGGGAACATGCGTGGTGCCTGAAAATCGGCTCGGGATCTATTTTGGCATTCAAATGACCAAAACGATTTTCACATCATATCTTGATGGCCCGTTCGACGTTCTGCTAGAATTCTTCTTCCTCTGTAGGTCCGTGAACCTTTATCAGGCGTATGTTCTTAAACTTGCCTCGCACGCAAAGAGTAAATACGCTTTCGTTTGCTGCCGATAATGGCGGGATTCAGTTTTTGGCTGACTAGAAAGCCTGCCCGAGCACATGATGTTTTGCATAACAGCTATAATAAATGTCATACTTGTTTCTTTGAATAACACCACTCCCCGCCCACCTATTTTTTGTAGTGCTGTTATGTCAGCCTTATATTTGGTCAGGGCAACGGCTGGCTGCTGTGCAGCTCGAGCTCTGTATAGCTAGCGGATGTTTCATGAGAAAATTCTCAAATCGTTTAGCCATTTTCGTTTCGGTTGTAGTGTAACAACATATCCACGAAATGACCATGAAGTATAATATCAAGTAAATCAATTTAACCTTGTCACAATTAGCAAGTTTCAGGTAACCAGCATTCGTTGCCGACAACAATTCAAAGTCGATTCTTTTCATTGAGCAAAAGAAACGAATTGCTCCGGTTACGATTTGCAAGAATCAAAGTACAATCGTTTGCGAGCTTGCTGCAGGTTAATGATTCAGAAATTAGTTGGGTCAAATCGTGTCATTGTTCTTACACTAGCATAATAAGCATTTTCGTATTTTTGAGTGAATTACGAATTAAGTGTAATGGCTTATGAAGCATAATTTGTATGAGTAGATTAAGAAGTTTGTGAAAAATTGAGTGATTGATTAGGAGTATAAACACCCCAACAATTTCGATAATAAAGCAATCAAATATCTGAAATGTTTTGCGGCGCTCTACGCCATAAACTTTAAGCGGGCTGCGCTACATACAGCAACAATAGGAAAGTAGGTTATAGACGGATCTTTCCTACGATTGAATTAGTATATGCCGACGCTGCAATAACGTTAAATGGTGATCCTGTCGCCATAACACTACATGGCGATCCTTACCCATAATAATATTACGCCATGTTCATCGTCATGTATCCAGTCCATATCCGTGGCTTATTAAATTTTCCATAATAATTTGTTTTTCCGGGTAAGGTTATTAGCTTTGCGCCGACCTTTCTCAGGATGTCGCTGCATGCATTGGTTCACTACTTGGCGGCTGTCACGTGTACACTCCATGTCAACTTGGATTGAACAGGGACAAGGATCGTCCTGGCCTTCGCTCGGTGGAAAGCAATCAGTGACTTTATGTTTGCCCCCACCCCCCAATATAATAACATGTTTAAATAGCTCCCCACCCTCTACATTCGAGGTGTTAGCCTTTGTCACAACCAATTGGCTAAATTTCGATTACGGTGAGCTGTGAAACAAGGAATAATGGGGCGAATTCAAGTTAAAATACGACAAAAGCCCCGGAGAGAAGAGGAGCGATATAATGTGGTTAGAAAACAAAGGAGATGATGGGGAGCGATAAGAATCAAAACATATGATCGAAGAAAGGAAAAAGTACAAAGAGGTGCCGGTATGATTGAGTATTAGAAAGTGATTGCCGTTTTCACTGTGAATTTGTCTAGCCTCCCTCGTTGCTTTTCGGGTGTAATAAGCACAAACTCAATTAACATCGCCTGTTCAACAAACCAAAAGTAACTAATGAGTGCTGTGTAGATTAGTCCCCGGCAACAAAGGAAAAAATAGAAATATCCCAAGATTTCGGCGGTGTCGTGAGCCCTCGCATTCGCACCATCAGCGCTCCACACATAGGTATCCAGAGGAGCCGGACAATGGATCTAAAACTAGGGTAGGACTCATCGATTCAAGTGATGATTCTTGATTCTACATAAAGAAATTGAATTTTCAACTAAGTCAGCGCCCCCTTGTTCCAAGCACGGGACGACAATGTTTATTTGTGGCTTTCAACGCGACCAACTGGACAAACAACTAACTACCACTTTTACGGAAAAACGTTCAAGAAGATTACCACCACTAACAACAGCCCTCATGGAACCTGACATCGTCATCGATCAACAAACGGCATTTGCGTCGAATAATCGAACACCGTCATTGCAAGGACAACTAACGATAGTGATACTAGGGTTGCCTTTTATATTTCGGGATTAGAGAACAAAAACAAATATTGATCATCGAAAATCACTTTATTGTTTTTCAAAATATTGCCCATGAAGATCTATACACTTTTGCATGCGTTTGAACCAATTGTCGAAGCACTTTTGCCACTCTGATTGAGGTATCTCCAGCACATGCATTCTGAATGCAGCAACCGCTTCTTCAGGTGTCGAAAAACGTTGATAATAAAAAGAAGTCATTCGGTGCCAAGTTAGGACTATACGGCGGATGACCCATCAAATCGATGTTTTAGGTTCTCAAAAATGCAGTTGTCGCAGCCGATGTGTGAGAGCTCGCATTGTCGTGGTGAAGAGTGATCCGTCTTCGGCGGTTGGTTTTCCTGATTTCTTGGAAGACAACTGGCAAACAAATGGTTGTGTACCACTCAGAATTGACTGTTCTGCGTTGTTCTAGTGGTGCGGTTGCGACATGTCCAGATTTTCCGAAAAAACAGGCGACCATTTGCTTGGAAGTGCTTCGTGCGCGAACAACTTTTGTTGGATTTGGCTCATCTTGAAACACCCAGACAGTCGACTGCTGTTTACTTTCGGGCTCATACGCATAAACCCACGATTCATCACCTGTCACGATGTCATAGACGTGTTTCGAAGCACCGTGATCGTATTTTTTGAGCATTTCTTTCGACCAATTGACACGAGCCTTTTTGTGGGCCATTGACAAATTGTGCGGGATCCAACGCGAACAAATTTTTATGACAGTCAAATGTTTATGTAATATTGAATGTATGCTGGTCCCACTAACGCCTAAGGTTGTCTCAATCTCACGATAGGTCACATGACGATCTTCCAATATCAGTTCGCGCACAGCATCAATGGTTTTCGGAACAACAACTGATTTTGGACGACCTTCACGAAATTCATCTTGGAGTGAACTACGACCACGATTGAATTTACCATACCATCGATAAACACTGGTCCTTGATGGAGCTTCATCGCCAAAAATTGAATTAAGTTCATCCATGCACTGTTGCTGAGTTAATCCACGCCGAAAGTTGTAAAAAATAATCGCACGAAAATGTTGACGATTTAATTCCATTTTTGGGCCGAGATGAATCTTTTAAGTTACTGTAAACAACACAAATAGCGCTCGAATGTCAAAACGTTCTGAGTGCGTATAACCTCAAACATGTCCAACTTTACGACAGATCTGTCAATTGCCGGATTGCAACACTAGGGTTGCCAAATCCCGAAACGTAAGAGGCAACCCTCGTATATATTCAGGAGCACCTTCAACAATCGATAAAAAGGAAGAAGAGAAGGCGAAAAGTTAATTTAATAAAATAAGGCAATATTTCCTGAACTGAATCGGGCTGTGTGTGATCGGCTTGTCAGTAATTGGCACAAGGTGTGCGATTAGGAATTGTGAATAGATAGAACATAGATAAGTTGCGAATTGCCATTGAAGGAAAATAAATGTATAATATTTGGAAATCTAACGTGGAATAAATAAATTATTTTTGGCGTCAAATTCGAACCTGGTGATTTACCTTTCGGAATTTATCTATCAGACCTTGATCGTCCAGCCATTCTATTGAAATACCACAGCAAGTGAACTCATTTGACTTCGCCACGAATATTGACTGTGAAGAAGAGTTAGAGTCGTGTTTCGACGACCACGGAAAATCGACAGAAGGTTTCTAATACTTCGCCAGCCATTACGAGTTTCTCCAAAGATGCGAAATAAAAATACAGTCCACCACACCAAAACACAGAATTTACAGTAACGAAAAAAAATAATCCTCCCGTCTAGAAAGAATCCAATGATTACCTCAGACGGTTGCTACATACGGTTTTTCCCCACCGTCTTATCCTTCTTAACCATCTAGTGTATAAAAGCGGTGGATGTCAAATGCTTTAATTTTGATATTTTTTTTTAAAAACGTCGTCTTGGATTTTTTTCGAATAGGTGGAATCCTCTTCAAGGTGTGCCATGAATTTACATTCAGATATCTACTGACCATACAATCTCTCTAGAACTCAATCCCAACGAGAATCACCTTCATCAATTTTTTTCGACAAGTCCCTGTATCCCTATTATTTCAGAAAATATATAATATAATAGTGTAAAACAGCACATTGCCCTACGTTCACTACAACGACAACTAGTATCATTAAGGTGCTGAGCTTGTGTTCGTTAAGCCCAAATTCAGGATATCGAATGTACCGTATGTTACGTAGCACATCACATCTCACACTCATTGTCTTTGCTTACGTTTGCACTTCTATCCTTCAAATCACCTCCTGTTGATTTTGTCATCCAATATAATCTGTCTACACAAATACAGTTATCCCCAACACCATTCAGAAGGTTTATTTTTGCATTATCCCTGTAATATAAAGCATTCAATCCATAGATGCTCCCTAAAGGCACCCATTCCTCTCATCAAGAGAAGTGTCTTCAGTTTATTTGTATCCCTAATGACCACTACTATATGAGACCATCTATAATTGTGCAACACATGTATGTAGTCATTCCTATCAGTTTGATATACAGATGTCCTTGTCCAGACAAAGCCAAATGAATGAATGATGATTTCCTAGAAGAGACCACACGATGATGGTTTATCAACTTTGAAAAACGCCTAGAAAATTTGGGTTAGGATAACATAAGACTCAAATTGCAAGGAGCATACAAAACAGGACTTCGAGTGGGAGATAAGGCTGAGTAAAGGAAGACGAATAACGATGTTATGTCCTTTTCCATTATGTTTGTTTTTGGTGTTTGTTGTATGTTTACTATGGACAAATGATCCTATGTGCTGATTATGATAGGTAGAACCTAACAGGATAAGGTAGATGTCTGAAGTGGTTGGACTTGTTATGAAATAAGGATACATTTATGTTGATGGTCAGAGATGTAATGCCCTATGGGAGTAATTTTTTATTATCATAAATTTAGTTGTGATAAGTTGACAAACTTTGGACATCTAACAGAGCAACGTTTAAGTACCACAGGACCTTTAATGCAATAGATGAAATTACTGAACAGTAGATTTGGATGAATACGTAAGATTCCATTTAGAAGTTCAACATTACCACATCATTACTGAGTGTGGGCAAGGAAGTTAATATTGTTTTTTTCTTCCTTTTTATCATGCTTTATTAGTATATGTTTTTTTTCGGCATGTTTGCTGCCACAGCATTTATTTCTAAATTAAAATTCTGGGTAAATAAGTTGGAACATTCTAGGGGTGTTAGGGTATGTAGGAAATGGATTTCAAACATTTATGTGTTTCAGAGACTTAATGCAAGATGGCGAAAAATTAATCGTCCAATTTTGTTTTTGAATTACTTTTTTACTAAATAAAGAAAAAATATTTCGAGTGGTGGAGATATTTATTTGGACCTTTACAATTTTTTCTGTTACGAGGAAAAGATTATATCCGTTAAGTGGCCATTGCCAGTGTTGATACACATTTGTACCGTTTTATCGCATTTTCCACGACTTTCCGCAAGATTTCCGGTGATAACAGTTCGCATTCCTACCGAATATTCTCCTTAAGGGCTACGATTGTCTCAGGCTTGTTGGTATAAGCCCGCGAGTTCAAGTAGCCCCAAAGAAAGAAGTCTAGGATGATTAAATCGGCCGATCTTGCTGGCCATGCCAAATCGCCAAAATGAGAGATTACGCGACTAGGAAATGCTTCCTTCACAATATTCATTGTGGCTCGTGTTGTGTGTGCGGCTAAACTGTCTTCTTGAAACTACATGCTCACCAAAGCCTGGCTCATCCAATTCCGGCAGTAAGAAGTCGTTTATCATGGCCCTGTAGCGTTCGCCAGTAACAGTGGCCATATTGCCGATAGCGTCCTCAAAAATACGGCCCAATCACTGCTCCCACGTGAACGCCTCACCACGCAGTGCCTTTGAGTGAATGTAATGGCTCTTCGTTTTCAGTGCCCCAGACATGAAAATTTGCTTATTGACGAAACCACTTAAATGGAAATGCGCCTAGCCGCTCGTGGTGATTTTCAACACAAAATCGTCCGCTGAGATTAGGGATGAGTTGACAATAATTCACACGCGACTGACGGTCAGCAGGCATTAACTAATGCACTGTTTGTACATTGTATAGGAACATGTGTAAGTCTCACTAAAATTCACTGTAGGGCCCGTCTGGTGATGCCCAAATGCGCGGCCGTTGTCTGGTTGATGTTTATTCGTTCTCAGCGACATCGGCAGCCACAACCGCGATATTCTCTGGCGACTACGCCCTGCATGATCTCCTGTGGTTCCAGTCTGTTCGAGTCGAGTAGCTTAGCGCTGAAATGTTTGCCCATTTGGCGCGACACGATTAGGAAATCGATATCGAAATTCACGCTGCGCCAACACCACCGACCGATAATTGGTCAAAAAATTCGACACAATTATTCCACGGTCTTGCGGAGTATACCGCTCCATTGATTATCTGTTTGTATACTGGAGCTGTTTAGTTCACATATGTTAAATATGATTGACGTACGACGCCATTTACAAAAATTATAACACCTTCCGATAGGGTGATTTATTTTGCGCCACCTTGTACAACGTATTCTCACTAAGAACTCATAACTTTCCTGTTTTAAAAACACAATTGCATTTATCAACATATGGACCATTCTTTGACAGAGTGACCGAGTGCGGACGTGTTTTCAATTCGTCGATTGAGTGAAATTAAAAAGGTGCGTTTCTGAGTCGCGAGTGTTTAAAACATATAGACTATTTATAAATAAATCATCATCATCATCATCATCGGCACTACAACCGGGAACCGGTCTTGGCCTTATTTAGCAAGTCCTGAGACTTGTTAAAAATTCCATAATGATTTGCTTCTTTCCGGACAAGGTCATTAGTCTTGCGCCAGAAGCTACCCGACGGCGAATCGAATCCCGATCTCCCGCGTGACAGGCGGGTATACTAACCACTATACTATCGAGGAGCCCTTTTGAGTGAAATTAAAAAGTTGCGCTTCTGAGTCGCGAGTGTTTAAAACATATACACTATTTATAAATAAATGCCGGCGACAAAAACAGCCAAAACAAAATTAATATGTAAAGAATCAAATAAAACAGAACGAAGCCACGAAAAGGATAAACAGTAACATTTTCGTTCAATGGACGGTGAAGCAACGCATCGGTGTATCGGTCAAAAAAAAAAAAATGAAAAAGACCGAACAAAATAAAAAAAAAAAGACAAGACAGTCAAAACAAAGAAACTCGAAATCAAACAAACAAAACAAAACATATAACGTAAAAAGAGTGCAGTGAAGTGCGATAAATAAAACAATTCTCAACTAAAAGAAATAAAATATATCACCTCGGTCGCAAGCGTGGAAAATAAAATTACTAATATATTGCTCGTTAAGCAATTGATATTCAAGTTAGCCAGTATAAGGTGGCTGACTCTTAGTCGGCGCTAGGCGAGTTAGTGTAAGGTTACGGAAAAGCCGAGGTGCATCGAGGTTCGTACAGCAGGTCGCCGTTAATTTTTTTTAAAAATAAAAACAAACCGGAGAGTGCCGGCATGAACACGGAAGAAGAAAAACACGCAACAACACACACAAGAAAAGGTGCCCAGAAAAACGCAATTGTGATGCAAAGTAAAGCTGCGAAACTAACAATGGAGAAAAAAGAACAGCAAATGAGAAGGAAAAAAAAAACTAGACCAGACCCTCCTTGTGCAGTGTTTATAAGACAATAGAGTAGTGTAAAACAATTGCAACGAAATGCCTGCGGGCCAAATGTGAACGGTAACCGGTTTAGCGATCTTACAGAAGATACAAATAGCTATATTCGACCAAACAAAATGAAAAGAACACTTAGGAAAGCCGAGGAATTTTTTCCTAGTTTACCAGCAATGAACAATACAAAAAATCCGAAATTTCTAACTATATCATCCATTGAGAGTGGTAAACCTATTTCATCACTAAGCCAATTTTTAATTAAAAAGTGATAGACGATGTTAGCCAAGTGTATGGACAAATCACTGCTCTACGAGACGGACAATTATTAGTAAAAGTTAATTCTTAAAATAACAAACTTTGGCAACGTGTGTCCCATTTCCGTAAAATTACACCAACAACTAAATGAATGCAAGGGCATAGTTTACGCCCCTAGCCTCATAAATATTTCGGAAGGGGAAATAATAGCCGAAATGGGTAAACAAAAAGTCACAGATGTGTACAAATTTACCAAAGTAGATGACTGTAAAGTGCGAAGACCCGCCGGACTTATTTTATTTGGTTTTAACCCATTCCGAGCACCGAAGTCGGTTGACATCGGTTTTTATAAAGCTAAGGTCAGCGAATATATCCCCAACGCCATGGGAGGCCGCAACTGCCAACGACTCGGCCATACCACAAAACGCTGCACCAATACCACAATGTGCGAAAAGTGTAATCTGCCACCTCATAACCCCGTAAATTGCAGTCGCTCTATGTGCGCCAACTGCTCACTTCCTCACTCGGCCGGGGATAAAACCTGTCGCTCATATATCCACGGGAAAGAAATATTAACAATAAAAAACACAAACAAATGCTCAATGGGCGAAGCCAAACGAATTTATCATTATCATCATCGGCTCTACAACCGGGAACCGGTCTTGGCCTTTTTTAGCAAGTCCTGAGGCTTATTAAATTTTCCATAATGATTTGTTTTTTTCCGGGCAGGGTCATTAGTCTTGCGCCAGAGGCTCCCCGACGGAGAATCGAACCCCGGTCTCCCGTGTGAAAGGCGGGTATACTAACCACTATACTATCGAGGAGCCCAAAAAAAAATCCCCAAATCTGATCAACTTTCAGGAAGCTTCGCATATACACTACAATTGAGTCAATTGCAAGGACCCTCAACGGAACAAAACAAAAAAAAAACTACATTCAAGGAATGGCTTCCAACCAGCTCCTCCTCATCTGCTACAATTAACAGTCTTCAAATTGTACCGCCCCACAAGCCAAAAAAGTCAACAACACATAACCCCGCCAAACCAAATTCATCTATAACGCTACTAATTCAACGAACACCAACAATTCAATTAACGCCATCAACTCAACAAACATCACCAACTCAATTAACCACATTTGAAACCCCACAACTACAAACAAGTTCACCAACAAACAACCAAACTGAAACCATTCCACAAACCACGACAAGCTGCTCTGCTAATAGCCATTCGCAAGGTGAATCAAAGATAAAAAGTAAACAGTCTCTCTCTAATATAAAAATCAATAAAAATGTACATACCTTACTAGATGATGATATTACAATGCAACTATAAAACTAACAACCAAGCCCCTGACTCTACTGTTCCTAGGGGTGGACACTTGAACTCAGTCCAGAGCCCATATCCGGAACAGCGGAACCATACCTTCCAACATTTTTATAAAATTAAGTATATACAACCCCATCCCTCAGAAAAATCAAGTCCCAAGCATACTAACAGGGCTCAACGCCCAAAACTCACTCCAAAACAGAAACCATTCACCATTCTACAATGGAACATGAACGGTTATACCAATAACTTAGACGAACTAAACATTCTAATTAAAAAGTATAACCCACATATAATATCACTGTAAGAAACGCATTGCCCAGTCAACACCACACCATTCATCCCGAAATCCTATATAAGCTACTTCTACAATTCACCTGCAAACACATCACACAACCAAGGTGTAGGATTACTAATCAACAAAGGTACTTCCCACAAAATCATCACATCATTACAAATATCCAAACTCTCGTTGTAGAAATACAACGCCCTTTAAATCTCACCCATTGCCTTATTCCATATATCCCCCCAAATGAGCCATTAAATAAAAATGATCTGAAACAAAATGATCCAATCAGCTCCTCCTCATCTGCTGTAATCAACAGTCTTCAAATTGTACCGCCCCACAAACCAAAAAAGTCAACAACACATAACCCCACCAAACCAAATTCGCCTATAACGCCACTAATTCAACGAACACCATCAATTCAATTAACTACATTCGAACCCCCACAACTACAAACAAGTTTGCCAAATCAAAGGTAAAAAGTAAACCGTCTTTCACTAATATAAAAATTAGTAAAAATGTACATACCTTAGTAGATGATGGTATTACAATGTAACTATAAAACTAACAACTAAGCCCCTGACTCTGCTGTTCCTGAGGTTGGACACGAACTTAATCCATTAATTCCATTCTGCAATGGAATATGAACGGTTGTTCCAATAACTTTTAGGTACTTTTAGTCTCCTCGATAGTATAGTGGTTAGTATACCCGCCTGTCACGCGGGAGACCGGGGTTCGATTCCCCGTCAGGAAGACTAATGACCTTGCCCGGAAAAAACAAATCATTATGGAAAATTTACCAAGCCTCTGGACTTGCTAAATAAGGCCAAGACCAGTTCCCGTTAGTAGTGCTGATGAAGATGCCAAAATACAAAATCGATTGTGCCAACTGGGCACTTTTTGAAAGAATAGTTGACGAATTTCTTTCAAGCTATTCCCACACAACTGACACGAATCACGAAGCTGCGCTAATCAGTAAAGCAATCAGATCCGCTACCAATCTATCAATGCCCCAAACAAATATCAGAACCAAATCAGAAACCAGGCAACATGTACTTTGGTGGAACTCCGACCTAACGCTTCTCAGGAAAAGCAAAATGTCAGCCATCGCTCAATTTATAAAAAAGACCTACGTAGGTTAATTTTGTTGCATACAAAAAAGCGAATGCACTATTTCGTAGGAAGATGAAAGAAACCAAAGTAAAAAGCTTCCTTCAATTCAGTTCCAATCAATCCAACATCCTCCACAACCACAATATGGCATAAAATACACAGCTTAAGTGGTAATCACAATCGGGCAATTATCTCCTCCCTTAATTCCGAAAATACTACAATATCCGACACAGTGGAAATAAGCTAACTCTTCGCCAAAACCTGGTCATAATTCTCAGGCCACAATAATTTTCACCCCGAATTCAATCGCAAAAAAATTGAATCCTTTTGTAATGCACTATCTTTGCAAACTCCTGTGATGGTTCCGCCAAACCCCACTGCCTACTTACCTGAAGAGCCCCCATCCCTATGACCCAATCTGTATAATTTCGCTAACGTAATCGCATTAGCACCTTAAATGCTTCACGCATCAAATAAATCAAATTTATTTATCTAGAAGTCCCTGTAAAGAATCCTTTCCTTTCATGCATCTCTTCGCATACAAATTCCTTACAAGAATTCTTTCCATTATACAGGTGCATAAACCAAAACCTATTCGGTACCTTTGGTTGTCAGACAAATTCCCAGCTTCCCACACCTGCAGCGCAATTTCCCCTCAGCAAAAACATGTCCTTCCCATGGATAATTAATGCTGTCAATGCATTACCTGGAAATGCCTGCAAAGAATTTTTCCTACATGGGCATTCATACATGTATCAATGCATCCCTGTATTAGCGACCCAGAACCGAATTTCCAATTAGTGAGATATTCACATTAGAGTTCGATCCTGGCGTCGCCATAGATGCCATGTACAATTGACACAAATGGTATATACAAACCGTCATTGTGTAATCATCTGAATTGCTTCACAACGACTTGCAGAAATGCTCTTTTGTTTGAATCTCCAAACGATCATCGACTTCACGCATAGCCGCCGGATTGAAATCAAAGCATAAACAATGCAAATATAGAATCCGTTGCCCACAAACGAATTTCCCTGCATATACAAATGCAAGCAAGGGATTTGTTTCGTCCACCAACCCATTAGCACCTTTTCCAATATCTATTCGTATATTTACACAAGGGCATCACTCATCTAAGACTTACCGCATTTCTTCGAAGCATCGTCGTCTATTTATTTAGACCCGAGGCACTTCATAGACAACGATCTTCTCGATCCCTTTGTCCTTGCCGCCTGCCTGCTTTGTTTTGCCTTTGCCTTCGCGCATGGGTAAACAACACAGATCTAAACGATCACACACATACCACCATGACCTTCATTACGAGATCTGGTTTTCTTTTCCACGAAGAGAGACTGGTGGTAGGTAAAAACATATCCTTAGTGGAGAGGATATCTACCACCACACCACAAACTCACCCCAGTTAGCGAGTCGGCTCTGCACGAGCCATTTATCTCTGAGTCTTATTACATCCGCCGACCACCATATTCGTGCCGATCCCGCTCTCCGTCTCGCGGCGGAGAAGCGTAGGTCGTGTCGAGAAAGAAGTGTTTCACCTTGTTTAAAATTTATAAAAATCAATTTAATATTAAATTCTAGGTGAAATATAAGAACCTTTTATAATAAATAAAAAGTGCGTTTCGATTATTTACTTCTGGTGGAGCCGATCGTTTAATGCGGACAACAAACATGGCCGCGTTTCGTCCTTTTGTCACTGTATTTGGTTCCTCCATTGATGGACAATTCGCGCCGGAGCTGTATAGTGTATGATGGAGGAGGAAGATGAACGGAGTGTCCGTGTTTGGCACAATACTTCCTCACTACACTCCTAACTCTGCAGCTCTGCGGATTGAACAACCCACGTGATTTTCAAATTCAAGTAACCACTTAGTGTAACTAAGGGCAAACTCCAGGGGTAGACTCATTGTTTGGATAATATGCACCAAAAATTAAATCGTTCGGCGAGCTCATTGATCTCCCAAAATGCCCTCGGATCAACTTGATCATAAAGTTATCCACTCTAATTATATTAGCCCCACTGTACAACGCTTCATTGGGATAGTATTTTTTGTGATCGGATTCAGGAGTCCAATGTAAGTTAAGGCACGTCTTAAGGCATTGTCTCTGATTATTTCACGGGGAACATCATGCAAATATTACGATAAATAACCGAACTTTAAGAAATTCGTCATTGCGTAATCGGGTTCGTTCTCTAAACTCTGGCGGCATTCGACCGATAACGGCATTTTGTAACATCAGGGGCATTGGATTCACCAATTGGAATGTAAACGCCCCCCACCAATATTTGCAAACAGGGAAACCTGATATCCTTGTACTAACTGAGCCTCAGGTCGATTCGGTAACTGATTCAACATATCTTCGTTGCTCAGGATACGACTTGCATTCGAGATTCCGTTTTAAGGATGGAGTCTGCGTCTTCACGTGGTCCGATCTGGCCCGCCAGAGCATGGAGGCATGGGAACCCAATAACATGGAGATCATGTGGTTGAGCGTCGTGCTGAAGAATTTTGCTAAATTTCTTTGTTGTCTTCACCGCTCCCCGAATGACGATCGACCAGCGACATTTTCGAACGTCTTTCACGCACCGTCGACTGGGTACCGATCAACCGCCCCGCTTCTGAAATTGTCCTCTTTGGCGGTTTTAATGTGCACAATTCGAGTTGGTTGATACACTCTAACAGAACCGATGAGGCTGGGGGAGATGTTCGCTATTAGCTGCAATTTGACTCAACTCGTGGAGGAACATTACACGACTACCGGATACCCGAGGTGATTATGCGAACACCCTGGATCTATTCTTGACATCCGACCTGAGCATTTATTCCGTGGAGATTGCTGTGCCGCTGGGAAGCTCTGATAACAGCTTCGCCATGTATGGAAGTATGAGGCCGCTAACTGGGACGATTTGCGAGATTTCTTCGCATCCTTTCCATGGTCCGAGGTGTGCTTGGGAAACTCCGATGTTAACGCTTGCGCGGAGTCGGTATCAGAGATTATTCTTCTGGGGATGGAGATGTATATTCCACATTCCATCAAACGAAGTTCGTCTGATAAACAAAAAATGCGAGCTGATTACAGCGGCAAAAAATAGAGCTTTTAAGTAATGGCGCTCCAATCCCACCGATGTTAACAGAACGAATTTTGTAAGAATCAGAAACGCGTGCAACCAGGCGATTGATACCGCGAAGAAGGCTCACAACGACAGGGTGATCAACAAGCTCCTTCGGTGCCCAACTGGTTCGTGCTCCTTCTGGTCAATGGCAAAAGCTGTCAGCGGTAACTTCGCATCCTCCTCTTTTCCTCCGTTGGTGACAGACAGCGGGACGTTAGTCACGAATCCAAAGGATAAAGCTAATGTGTTCGCGAATTTATTTTCCGCGAATTCAAACCCCGATCCCGGCCTTTTAGAGCCACCTGTGATCTCGTCGGTACGGTCTTTCATGCGGGATGTGAGATTTCGTCCGCGTACTATTTAACGCATTCTACGTGGAGTGAACTGTAGGAAGGCAACCGGCCCCGACGGAATAGCAGCAATAGTCCTTAAGAACTGTGCTCCATAACTATCGCCGTTTCTTGGCAGACTCTTCCGAAGAACCTTTCCTGCATGCTTGAAAGGCGCTCGAGCTCAGCCTATCACAAAGAAGAAAAAAAGGGTCTCCCACAGAATTACCATCCGATAGCATCACTGTCTATGTTACCTACGGTAATCGAAAAGGTCATCAATGCCCAGTTAATTAAGTATTTGAAATCCACCGGACTCCTGAATGATCGTCAATACGGATTCCGTGGTTAGCGCTCCACTGGAGAGGTTCCGATCCTTATAACCGTTATATATGAACATCTGCGATTGAGGGGCATGGTGAGTCAGGGCGGTCGCATTGGGCATCTCCAAGGCTTTTGACCGCGTCTGGCACGAGGCATTGGTGAGCAAACTTCGTTCATATATACTCTCTCAGCAGCTTTGCGGCTGGACGAAGAGCTTCCTCGAAAATCGATCGATCCGGGGTGTTGTGGACGGCGAGTTCGGATCTGTATCCTGTTAATTCCAGTGTGCCTCAAGGTTCTATTTTAGCTCCAATCTTGTTTTTGCTTCACATAAATGATTTGTTGGAGTCAACGGTTAACAAAGTGTGCTTTGGAGACTAGATAACAAAGGATAACAAAGTGTTCACTTTCGAGGATAGTATATGACAGTCAGTACTGGAATATTCGGGAAAGTCCAAAACAAACACCGGAAGATTCTATAAAGTACTGGAAAACTGGAGACTAGAACATCCAAGATTGTAGAACGGGCGGAAACAAAATGAGAATGTGAGAAACGATAAAAAGACGTCGAGACAGCTCATGGTGACAGACAAGAAAAGGAAAAGCGGAGCAAGCGATAAGAAAGAAAATCGTTGAGTGTGATATTAATTAAAAACCGATTTAACGGCTCTTATTCACTAAAAATAATTAATCCAGCGAACCCTAAGCTCGCTACAATTGGTGTCAGAAGTGGGATTGATTATTGGTGTAGTAATTAAGCTGTGAAAGCGTGTTGTGACGATGTCAGATCGACATTTGGAGGATCTTCGCGTTCCTGAGTTGAAGAAGGAACTTGAGGACCGGAATCTGGATAGCAGAGGACAGAAGCAAATGGAGGAAGAGGGTATTAATGTTGACACATATGTTTTTGCGATTGCGCCAGACTGTCCGGATGGAGAAGAAACACCGAGTCAAGATGGTGCCAATGTAACGGAGAAGAGTTCGCCACTGTTACACATTTCGGAGATGTTCCGGATGATGATGACAAAATTCGACGCATAAGCTGCAGATGTTAAGGCAAAGTTAGATGTCCAAAATTCAAAATTCGCCGCCCAAAATTCAACATTCGACGCACAAGCTACAGATCTGAATGCGAAATTGGATGAAATGTAATTTTCAACACTTTAAAGAAGAAATTCGAAACGAAGTAGAAAATCTGGATCTAAAAGTCACCGATGAAATAACGCGAATCGAAAAGAGACTTGAGTGTGTTAAGAGAAATAAGACATCGCCTAGCAATCAATATGACTACAAAGATACAATCATGCAGCCGCCAACCTTCGATGGAACGGGACCCTTCTCCGTATTTATACGGCAGTTTGACGCCGCGGCCAATTATAATAAGTGGTCGGGGGAGCAAAAGTCAACATCACTAATCTTGTCACTCCTCGGGGCGGCTGCAGAACTGCTACAAACCATACCAGCAGAGAAGCAAACAGATTTCCAAGCGGTAAGCGGCGGCCTTGAAGCTAGGTATGGCGACAACCACATGCAGCAGGTCTACCGCATGCAACTGCGGAGCAGAACGCATAAACCCGGAGAAAATCTTCAACAGTTGCAGGCAGACATTGAGCGATTGGCAAACTTGGCTTATACAAATATGACTAAAGAATTTCTGAGCGAGGTAGCAATGGATGCATTTATAAACGCACTCCAAGATCGGGACTTGCAACAGTCCGTTCGTTTGGCGGGAAAGAAGACGACTAATGAAATACTGGCGTTCGCATTGTCATATGAATCTGCTAAACTGGCTACCAGGAGTACATATAGAGTCCGAGAAACATCCGTCCAGGAACATTCCTGCCAAAGAATCGGGCATGTACAACGGAGAACCCCGAGACCTGTTATGAAGTGCTGGACATGCGGCGGAGTCGGCCACATCTCTGTTGACTGTAGGAAACGTCGACGAATGAATGAAACATCGAGTGAGAATTGTTGTTCATGCGCTTGTCATAAGAGGACACTATCAACGGCACAATCTGAGGTGAAGAAACACATTGTACCTGTCAGAGTACTAAATGCGCCCGAAGAGCCGGTCGCAATAAGAAAGTGAGAGTTAACCACAGAATATGCACCCGTATCAATGATAAGCTCAATTCAGCAAGGGGAGGTGCATAATAACGCTGATGTTCTATCAAGAAGACGATGTAAGCCAGATTTTAAACATTGTCATAAAGCGGAAGAGAAAGAAGAGGCGTACGACCTGCGAAATGTACAAGTAGAAGTACTAGATGGGTGGACGAATAAGGCTATACGCGCAGCTCAACTTCAGGATGAAGATATGTCGCTAATCCCGTGTTGTATTCCAGCATACTACTACAGAATAGAATAAACAGAATAGAATAAAAATAAAGAAATATAAAAGGAAAGTAAAACCAATTATTTAAACCAGAAAGAAGACGTACAGAAGACGTCTTACCATCCTCAGGAAAAGAAAAGGTCCCCGCTCTTCCCTCATTACGAGGAAGCACGGCGCCGGACGTCAACACCTGGAACACAAAGAAAAGAACGAGCGGACAACTTGGAACAATATTTCCGACAAGAGTTGGAACATTTAAAGCATATTGGGCACAATGGAATTCCTTGCTGGTGGAAGATGGTATTCTTAAGCGTAAATGGGAAGCCGCGGACGGAAAATCCCATCGAATGCAGATTCTAGTCCCACCATCGAAAGTGAAAGATGTTCTAACAGAAATGCACGACGGGACCTCCGGTGGACATTTGGGAGTTAATAAGACATTTTCAAAATTACGATCTCGTTTTTACTGGCTGCACATAACAGATGACGTCGAGTCTTGGTGTAGGAAGTGCACAACTTGCACTGCGACCAAAGGACCAACGGCAAAACCAAGGAGCGCTATGAAGCAGTACAACGTGGGTGCCCCTTTCGAGCGAATTACGATTGATATCTCAGGACCGTTGCCAAAAACAAACGACAACAACAAATGCATGTTAGTTATCATGGATTACTTCAGCAAGTGGGTAGAAGTCCTTCCAATTCCAAACCAAGAAGCAACAACCGTCATTGAGCAGCTAATCAATAATCGGATCAGCAGATATGGAGTCCCCTGTGAGCTGCATTCCGATCAAGGCCGAAATTTCGAATCACAGATATTTCAAGGCATCTGTGCGGCACTGGGCGTAAGGAAAACCAGGACCACACCCTTACATTCACAGTCAGACGGAGTGGTCGAAAGGTTCAACCGAACAATGAAAGAACACTTATCGAACGTCGTTAGTGATCACCAACGAGATTGGGACAAATATGTACAAACCTTTCTCATGAGTTATAGATCGGCTAATCACGAGACGACAGGCCATTCTCCAGCAAGAATCATATTTCGCCGATCTGCGATTCGGAATACCTCCAGACGCCATAGATAAGACCGAAGACTACGTAGCCGAATGGAGAAATCGCCTCGACTAGATTCATCATTTGGTTCGAAAGCAAATCAAGGTATCAAGTGACAGGATGAAAACAAGGTATGACGTTCGAGCCAACGCATTCGGATTTAATGCAGGCGATAACGTGTGGCTCTACAACCCTCACCGGCAAAGAGGAAGATCCCCGAATTTGCAGCAACATTGGGAAGGACCGTATAAGGCCCTCACAAGAATTAACGACGTTGTCTATATGATTCAGCGAAGACCGAACGCCAAAATGAAAGTGGTATATCGTGGCCGACTGGTGATTTTTGTTAACCCAGAAGACCAGTGAACTTAGTTCGGGACGAACTAATCTAGGTGGAGGGTAGTGTGACGCATATGACAGTCAGTACTGGAATATTCGGGAAAGTCCAAAACAAGCACTGGAAGATTCTATAATGTACTGGAAAACTGGAGACTAAAACATCCAAGATTGTGGAACCGCCGGAAACGAAATGAGAATGTGAGAAACGATAAAAAGACGTCGAGACAGCTGGTGGTAACAGACAAGAAAAGGAAAAACGAAGCAAGCGATAAGAAAGAAAATCGTTGAGTGTGATATTAATTAAAAACCGATTTAACGGCTCTTATTCACTAAAAATAATTAATCCAGCGAACCCTAAGCTCGCTACAGCTTGTTTCCTCTTTTTTGGGCGATCGACCGATTGGTGCATTAACGTCGCACCAACAGAGATGTAGACAGATGGATTCTATGAATCGGGATTTGGATAAGGTTCTGCATTAGGGAAGGGCCAATCTCGTCGACTTCAATGCAACGAAAACACAGAATACAACATTCTCAAAGAACAGTGGATCATTGGTTCCACAGCTGATGATGAATGGCCCGGCCCTTGAACCTGGGGAAAGCTTGAAATTGCTCGGCGTCACGGTCTGTGTGAATGTATCGTGGCGTAAACACATGCCGAACATCGCCAAATCCGCCACAGGGAAACGAAGGCATTTTTTTAGACCCAAGAAATATTTTACTCTGGCTCAACTTTTTCTTCTGTATAAATCCCAAATTAGACCCGCACTGCAATATTGCTCTCATGTTTGGTGCTCTGCTCCTAAACATACCATCGACCCATTTGAAATCATACAGAGACGACCGATCCGCCTGAACGGAGACTCGGCGCTGACGTCAGAACTACAGTCGCTATCACGTCGAAGGCGCGTAGCCGACCTCTGTCCGTTTTACAGATATTATCATGGCTACTGTTCTTCGGAGATTCGTGGTACTGTTCCGGTCAATACGGTTTATATGCGCTCCACAAGACAATCCGACGTATCGCACCAATTTGTCATTCATCTCCCGACGGCGCTATAGCTTCGCCTCTCCCGAGTGAAGAAAAAAAGGTCAGTCACTCACGCTATTTTTCCACGTTCGATTTAGCTAGCAGCTGCCACCACATCTTAGTGCATCAGACGGATCGGGATAGGATAGCGTTTAGTTGGGCATTATGAGTTCTAACCTAAGCCGTCCGGTGTAAATGGAGCTGCGGCTACATTCCAGAGACTGATGAACCATGTCCTAACCGGGTTGCAGGGTATTGAATGCTTTGTTTATCTGAACAACGTTGTCAAATATGGGAAAACCTAGGAAACCATAATAATAAACTCCGGTGCATTCGAAAAAATTAGATACCACAACCCCATGCTCCAACCGGAAAAATGTAAGTTCCTACAGAAGGAAGCAGTATATCTAGGACACGTTTCTTCCGAAAAGGGCGCAATTCCAAACCCCAACACGACCGCTAGTGTTAGGGATTTACCTATTCCCAAGACGGTAAAGAACGTCCAATCTTTTCTAGGACTTGCAAACCATTATTGGAAATTGGTTGCAATTTCTCGAGGATAGTGTACCCATTAACGAACTTGTTAAGGAAGGACGTTAGATTCACGTGGTCAGACAACTGCCAACAGACATTTGATCAAATAGAGGAGTTGGTCTCGCCGCCACTATTAATCTATCCATATTTCACCAAACCCTTTAACTTCACCACCGATGGTAGTAATGAAGCACTGGGAGCCGTGCTGTCACAGAAAGAATTGTTACGTATCCAACTTAACCACACTCTCTGCTGTTATAACTCAGGAGAGTTATATGATAGCAATAAAAATAAAAATAATAGTAGGCGGCGAATAATAAAAAAAAAGGAAACAACTTTTCGTCAAAAATTTTTCAGTTGTAAAAAACATATATAGCTCGCCGTGGTGTTGGAAAAAGGATATAATTCGCCGCGGAGTTGCAAAAAGGATACAGTCCCCCGCAGAGTTGGAAAAAATATATAGTTTGCCGTAGAATTGCAGAAAGGATATAGTTCGCCGCGGAGTTGGAAAAAGGATATATTTCCCCGCGGAATTAAAAAAAAAGTCCGTGCGAAATTTTATCGAAGGCTTTACTAAAATCCGTAGTGACAACGTCGACCTTGTTGCCGTTCTCTAGGGCTAGGAGTGGGAAGTAAATTCGACTAAGTTAATGGTAGTAGATGTTCCACCTATAAAGCCGTGTTGCCGGAGGGAAATTCGGTATTTACAGTGAAAGCATAACCTTTGGTAGAGAATGCTTCCAAAAACTTTGGGATGTGGGAGAGTTTGACGATGGGACAATAGTTTGAGATATCGCCTTTGGGTCCCTTTTTATGCACGGGAGTGTAAAACGATGTTTTCCAAATATTAAAGAACTCACCTTGAGAGAGCGACATATTAAAAACAGTCGAAAGAGGGGAGGTGAAACTCACCAACGAGCCTAGGCATGGTCCTAAATAACTAAGACGAGATAGCTAATAAGTGCCACAACCTCAAGACCACAAATAACCTGACTTCATAGGCGAACCAACACCCGAGCACAGGCGAGGATAAGTCTGCACGAATCAGGCATGGGACGCCAGGTCAAATGTCCCGAGGAATTGTTCTTTTTTTTACAGAGATTAATGTAGGAAAGTAGTTTGGGATCAGCAACAAATAAATGTTGTTCGGGGTGGCTAATTCAGTTTCTCTTTGAATTCACTGATTTGGATTTGAGTGAATACTAGAATAGCCTTAAGTTTGACTCGGCCCATGACGTTTGAACTGCTGCCTCAAATGTTTGTGGTTTGTTGAAAAGAGCTGGGCACAATAATCAACATCTACTGGTAACTGGTACGACCAATCGTGTAGATAAAACTGGTGGTAGTTATTGTACTTCTCTATGCGGATGCGAAACATAGGGTCTCACAAAATGGGAAGAAAACAAAGTCCGCGTATTCAAGAATAAAGTTATAACGGGTTTCTTTGGTGGTAAATATGACGAGCAGACAGGACAATGGAGGAAACTCCACAACCACGAATTGAATCGGCATGATTATAGTTCTATAGATACGGACCTTTATATAACGTGATAGCCGCTTGGATATCAGCATTTTACTGGCTGCATTCCAACTACCGTTGCCGGAGTGTAGTCCTTTGTTAATTTCCTTCGACATTTCGTAATTGGCCATCAGTATGGTTCCCAGGTATTTAAATTCTTTGACATTTTCAAATATCTTGCCCCTGATGTTTATGTGTGTTCTGCTCTCGCCATAATCATGTATTTCGTTTTGTCTTCATGTATTTCTAGGCCCACCTCTTCTGCCGCTTGCATGATGATTTCACTGTTTTTACTTACAGTTTCTAGACGATCGCCCAAAACGGCGATGTCATCCGCATATGCGAGCACTTGTGTGACCCCGTTCAGGGTGGATCCGGCCATGTTGTCGTCTTGTACCTTTCTGATGACATACTCGAGGACAAAGTTAAAGAGACATGGTCAGAGGCCATCGCTCTGTTTTAGTCCGTCCCGGATTTCGAATGGTTCTGAGGTGGTTTTCTATTCTAACTCGCCCTTTGTTTTCGTTCATGCAGATTTGAATGAGGGCGGCATATTTTTTTGGGATTGCTAGCTCAAGTACAATATGGTAGAGTCTTTGCATTGCGACTGAGTCGTTCTGTCACCAGACAGCCGTTTGTGTCTCGGATTATTTTGGCTCCCCGGTGGCCATTTCTAATTGAATTTATGCCGGCATACGTACCTCTGATATTTTTTGCTCTGGCATTTTCTAGGATTTTTTCAATCCGAGTCTTCCCCCATTCTCGTTTTTTGCATTTGAAAAGTCTCGTTGTCTCTTTCCGAATTGTCGCGCATCTTACTGCGTTGACTTCATCATATCTTTCTAAGTGGATCACTCTGAGGCGTTTACGTTGTCCGATCTTCGCCCTGCGCTCATCGTCAAACCAGGGTTTAGACATAATTGTTTTCCTAAATCCTAATACCTTTTGGGCTGTTTGTTTGATCGTGTCTCTGATCGATGACCATTTAGTGCCCAGATTATTGGTTTCCTCTTCCTCACTGCTCCCATTCTCTAGGATGTTAAATCTATTCGTTAGTTCATCTTGATATTCAGCCCTTTTGCGTACGTCTTTTTGTTTATCAATGTCGAACTTTTTTCTCGTCTTCTGTGACTGTCCATGTGGGTTTGCTGCGAGCCGACTCCTGATTTTGCCCATCACTAGAAGCTGATCGGATTCGCAATCTGCTCCTCTATATGATCTTACGTCAAGGATATTCGAGTGGTGTCTTTTGTCTATGAGGAAGTGGTCTATATGATTACGCCTTACGCTGTGGGGCGATATCCATGTGGCTTTATGGATTTGCTTGTGCTTGAACATCGTGCTTTTCAGTACCAGATCTTTGGACGCTGAGAGCGTGATAATTCGAATTCCAATATCATTTGAAACGTCGTGTAGGCTCTCTTTACCTATAGTTGGTTGGAAGATGTCTTCCTTTCCAATTTTTGCATTGAGATTGCCGAGGAGGATTTTAACATCGAATAATGAGATCCCATCGTATACTCCCTCTAGGGTCGCTTAGAATGTGTCCTTCGTTTCTTCGTCCGTAGATTCTGTTGAGGCGTGTACGTTTTTAATACATAATTGTACCATGGTCCCTGTATTTTTAGCACCGACATTCGGTCATTAATAAATTTCACATCTTTTACATGGGGTGTAATCTTCTTGCTTAAGATGAAGCCAGTCCCGAGGTTATGTGTATCGGTACCGCTACATGCCAGTGTAAACCCGTTGGTTTCGATTACTCTATGTGGGAGTCGGACTTCCTGAAGCGCGACGATGTCCATTTTATATTCTTTCGCGTTTTCTACGACCGTCTGTATCGAGCCTGGTTTATATAACGTTCGAACATTCCACGTCCCGACACGTATATCCCGCTTTTTCCGTTTTTCCCTACGTCTTCTTTTTGCCGAGTCGGTGTTTTCTTGATGAATTGATCCCTTATGGTAGTGTCGGCTCATCACACCTACGCCTATCCGGGTTCTTACAGGCCAATAAATAGTAATAGTAGTAGTAATATATAGTTATTGTACATAAAACAAAACGATTTTATATGCCCAAAAATAGGTATTGACTATATTTAGAGGTTTTCTGGTTTTGCGGAAAAATACACCAACTAGTTGGTAGACCAAAGCTCTCCGCCGTAGACACATACCACTTGTATCAAGTTGTGTTTGGAAAACTCACAAGAATTTAACCACTATTATGGCAGTTTCTTGATGTAATAGATCCCATTCTTAGTGTATTTTATCTTCCACCATCAAATCAGGGAAACAATAGCACTTTTCTTAAGTTTTCATAATGATGTCATAAGGGTATTAAAAACCCATTTAGAGTGAAAATGTTATCAAAATATCAGAACTACGTAATCAATTCCAAAACAAGATCGACATATTTTCTCGACTCACAACTCCATTCATCCGCATAGCAGATTTATTTTCCACAAAGCCTTGCATCACAATAATCTTAATGGACGTAGTAATTCATAATAATGATTTCAGTCTAGTGAGACAACATTACTCAAAAGACAACATTTTAATATTGAATCGGATCTAAAGTAGTCAACGTGAAGCTGTTGCTATGTTGGTGCTGTTCTACTGGGACAGATCCTAATTGAATTCATCCATTAAAATGTCAGACGTCCTTTCATTTTCCACCTAACAACACACCCGTCCTTTCAACTTTCTTTTCATTCATATTCGGTTGCTCCTTCAAAGAGTTGAAAGGAAGGTGATGTGTAACACTGAAATGAGTTGGCACTAATCTATAATGTTCAAGGATATGACCACAAAAACACAAAGAGCATTTGCAACAATAGCAACACTGAAGGTATCCCATGTTCACAGAGAATGTAGAGATGAAAATAATCCAATATATCCCCGGAAATCTCTTCGTGCCCTAACACTTCTAAAGATTGATTTAAAAGGACAAGGAAGGAGGCAACCATCAGTCGCAATAACAACGTTAAGAAGGTTGTTACTCGTACGTTTTTAATGAACAAACAAGAAGATATATTAAAACATTTTGACACTAATATATCCTTCAAGGATAACTGAACATAAACGAATTTCTAAGGAATCGGTATGAATTAGTGCCAACGCCAAAGTAACAAGGTTCGTTCCTTTGAAAACAAATGCGAAAAGCACCAAGTTAAGTCCTTTATTAGTGAATTTATCGTTGAGATGAGGTGATTTCTTCTGATGATGGATGCGAATGGAATATCCGTACAGCTCAAGTTATTAAGGAGGACACGTCAAGGGTGATGAAAAATTGAAAGTGAATAACTCCGTTTAAGGATAAAAACAAACATCTTCGTATGAGGTTTCAAACGTAGTTACGGTTTAATGAGATTATCTTTTTAACAGGAGCATGAAGGTGCAAGCAAATTTAGATATTCTACCTTTCAGAGGATTTGAGTAATGATGGTAAACATCTTCTTATAGCAGATCTTAAAATAAAAAATGTATATATGTATCTATTAACAAATTTATGTATGTAGGTAATTTTTTTTAAGGTAATAATGATATTTGTACACCGATAAATCTTGAAAAATAAATACGAAACACCAGGGTCGCAAAGCAGAAAAACCAATACCGACGAGGGTAACCATGAGCGAAGATTTCTACGAAATAAAAAATTTAGATTTTCTAACGAATCTTGGAGTATTCATTCGTTAGGTAACTTAAATAAAAGGAGATTGAGATATGCCTGTGGCAGTTTAATTGACGACTTTGCCTTGTCTTTGCGACGGACCGATAAACATTCCCATTCAAAGAAAAATGTAGAAAGATGTGAATTTCGTTGTAATTTTATAGCCTCATTTTTTGTGTAACGCAAAACATAGATAGTAGCACAATCCCATTTTCATATATACATTAACTATATTTCAACCTGATTGGACAGTCAACCATTGTCTAATAATTTTAGAGACGTAACATTTCTTTCATTAAAATGTGAGATATATCCTTTAACAGAAACAATAAGTACATTTTACACTTTCTGCTAAGTGCCGTTTTTTAATGTTGTAGCAACGGTTTTTATACCCAGGATAGTTAGATATATTCTGCAAGCTAGTTGGCGAATATTTTATTATAAGTTGTTGGCGATGCATCACGTCGACACGAATTCCCAGGAAAGGCAAGGCAAGCGCCAGTACACAAGTTCCTGGAAAACAATGATCAGCGGTACGCTGATTCCAGGAAGCCACCATGGAAAATGGCACCCAGGAAACGAGCGAACAACAGATATAGTGCACGTGATTAACTGTAGTGTACCCCATAAGGTACAATAAAAATCAGTGCATAACAAATAATAAAAGGTGATTAAGCAATTATAAGAGCAGATAAAGAAACGAATCGAAAAAATTGTTTGGCCGGAATTACAGTCCATGAAGAGAAAAGGAAGCTGAGACGTCGTCGAAGAGGCGCCGCCCGCAGCCCAATAACAATTTTGGTCCTTTGAGCCGAATCGCGGCGATAAATTTATTTTTATATTCTTATACCGCTTGTACTAAGCGTAATGAATGAGGGTTCTGCCCTCACCAAATCAAATAAACGAGGATGCCAATAACGAGATCGGGTAAAGCAAGGAGGACGCTGCCATCCACTACGGGAGGACTGTCTACTCAACCAGGAGTGGGCAGCACTGGGCCAGTTGTAAGCGCCACAGGAGAAGAATCACCCACACGGCTTGGGGGAGAGTACGGTTGACCCGTCGAAGCGCTTTCAAGAGAAGGGAGTCTGCTCATGTGACCGAAGCAAAGGAGAGCCACACTGAACCCCACATCCACGCGCGGTGGATTGACCCAACGCACCAACAGGAAGGCCAGGGGGCCGGCGTCACCAGAGAGGACAGAGCCTGGGATACCCTTGCTAAGATCGGGGGGGGGGGGCTAGTGCGGTCAGCACAAACGGCCTTGACTGCCGTTCTGTTCTCCAGGACGCCACCAGAGGAAGTGCTATACACCTTGATGACAGAAGTGGAACATGCCGTCAACTCGTCGTCGCTTATCCAACCACCGACGAATAAAGCATCACGCCGCACCATTTCCTGCCGAGGCGTTCTGGCGGTGCGATGGCACCTGATGAAATAAATGACCACGATATTGTTGGTAGGGCAAGCTGGAGAACAGCACAGCGACTGATTTCGGTCAGGATTTTATGGCTCGTCTGGACTCGCCGCCGGGGTAGCCAGCATTGCTGTTCTCGAGAAAGAGAATGCAGCACTAAAAGCTGCATCACCCCCGACCCCGCCTTATAGCAACTCGGAAACCACTCGACGGCGACTTTGATTTCATTGCCGACGAGAGTTACTCCCGTTTTCCTAGCCCCAATACTTCTCGCTCTTCGACTGCCTCTGTTCCTTCGGAAAACGGAAAACAGATCGAGGGAGGTCCCTCCAGTAAACGTGTCACCGCCGACTCCACGCCAATAATATCCCTGGCTAATGAAACTGTGCCAAAACCTCTCGGTACCCCCCCCCCCCCCCACCCCCTCAAGTCATTCAATTGGAAAAATCGTACACACCGAAGGGAGTATCATCCACAACCCCAAAACCAAAGAGCGCTTCAAAGCGAAAGGCTACCCAAACAGCGGTCATGGTTGACACAAATGCTTTAAAAAAGAAGCAGCAACCTGGGGTTTCTGCATGAGACCTCAATCTAAAAGACTTCGTCGGTGATATGAACCGACAAGGAGTCACCAATTTTAACGCAAATACCTTGACTCCAAGCCTCAATAAAATCGTAACCTACGATCGATCGACGTTCAATACCGTTAAGGATACCCTCAAGGCCAAGAGGTGAATTATTACATATTCACCCCGGCCGACGAAAAGTCGAGGGCCATCCTCCTCAAACGAGTCGCTGTCTGCTGGGAAATCGACGACGTCGTCATTGGCCTTCAGGCCACATTTCCTCATGTCAAATTCCCTGACGTCAAAAAATTCTGTCCCCCACAACGGTTCGTGAAAATCAGACCTCAAGAATACAGCAAGGTGAACATATGGGAGCTCCACCTTGCCCCAGGAACCGAAATAGACTCCATAATACGGACAAAGTCGCTTCCAACTCTTCATCAACAAGTTGTCTCCGAGGCATTTCATAACATAACGTTTCGGGCATGTCTCCCGGAACTACCACATGGATCGCCGTTGCGTCCGTTGTGAGAAATCCCACGACAGTGGCAAGTGCGAACTACCATCAGCAAAATACGATCCCACAACAAAGGTGCAGGATGAAATTACGTTGCCAACTTGCTGCAACTGCGGTAAGAAAGGCCATCGGCCAGCTACAGGAACTGCCCTAAATATAAAGAGATAGTCAACAGACCCAAGGAGACCCGAGCTAAACAAGTAGTCAAGTCAAACTTCGGAAAACAGGCCACACAAAATTTCATCCAAAATCGATTTACATTCACTGAAAGGGTTAAAGGAATCCAAACAAAGAATATGAAAACTTCATCACCTCTTTCCCAAAAACATATTCAAGTTCCTAAGCGATCCGCCATACAGGCCAGCACAATGCCACAAATCCAAGCGGCGGCACAAAAGCCCACATCATAGGCGGCGATATTAACTCCAGACATCCCCACTGGAACAACTCCGTCTCTTGCCCAAATGGCACGAAATTGTACCAATGGTACACCGAAAACTCGCATGCCCTCAACTCTGAAATAGTCGCACCTACTGTTGGTACGCGAGGTAACCCAATTCTGGATATATTTATTGTGTCCAAAGATTTCCTTTCCCAAATCACTCCTCCCCAACTATCGGCAGGTGTATCTGACCACAATGCTGTGACCACATTCATCCGCAGCTATCGAGCATCACGGTCTCATATCAGATACATACCCGATTATGGGTGCACAAATTGGAACAACTTCAATGTCGCATTGAACGAGAAACTCCGCCAACTCTCTCTTCCCACTGACAGAAACCTAATGACGATTGAGATAAATTACGGTGCAGCTCGATTTCACGAGATTCTAGTTGAAACTTCTGAGACTCATGACCCGAAGTACAAACTCGAAAAGACTTATCAGATTCCACATGACGACTGCACTCTTCGTCTCATCCGGGAGCGTAAAAAGCTCTGCAGAATGAGTATCGTAACCGTTTTACGCCAAGAAAGCCATTAATGCGATCAATCATTAACAATATTGGCACATTGATAAAACAAAGAATCCAAAACGATCGTACCCGACACCTGGAAGACAAACTGAAGGGTATTCAGAGAGACCATAACGTTTATAAAAATGTTAAAAAGATATGTGGCACTTCTCGTATCACTGGCCCAATCATGCACAACGGTGTTGTTGTCAATAATGACACCAATAAAGTAAATATCATCGGAGACATTTGAAAATAAGCACATGCTCACTCTCGAGAATGGCGACCCGGATACTAATTCGATAATTAGTTCAGAGGTTCAGAATAAATTAGACAACTTTCACGAGCCCATAGTTTTCTTTAACTCAGCTAACAGTACATAGTTCCACGACACACGTCATAATGATCACGGCTTCATTACACCAAATACCCTACAGAACCTAGTTAAATCTCGAACCCCAAGAAGTCACCCGGTATCGACAACATGTCGTACCAACTCGTTGTGGAGGCTCTCTGCCCTATTGTTTATAAAGCTCTCCATCCTGTTAAACCATGCCTGCAACATGGGGTACTTTCCTCAAGCTTGGAAGCATGCTATTGTTTGTCCAATAGCAACGTATCACCCCTCAAGCTTTCGCCCCATCTCGTTCCTTACTTGCATCAGCAAAAAATAACTTTAGCAGTGCCAGGAATATCTAATGCCTGATTTCCAATTTGGATTTAGAAGAGCGCACAGCACTACTATGGTTCTCAACATATTTCAAAACTACGTCTGCGTGCGCCTCTTTTATAAGTAACCCACAATTGCGATGAGCCTGGACATTGAAAAGGCTTTTGACACGACCTGGGTCGAATGTCTCGTTTTTAAATTATTGAATACTGGCCTCAGTAGAACGCTATGTGGTATCATCCGCCCATCCGTTCTAAACAGAACCTTCCAAGTTCGAGTGAATGGAAAGCTTTCCCGAAGTTTCAAAGCCTTTGCAGGCGTACCACGAGGCTCCATTCAAGGCCCCATCTTATTTAATATCTATACCACAGATATTTCTAGCCCGATGGACGGGAGAGTAAACCAGATATGCTATGCGGATGACCTCCTAGTGTATACCTCATCCAAAAGTCCTAAACTCGCAACAAATCGACTCAACCGCCACCCAGACGAACTGTATCAGTATAACAGTCGATGAAAAATCCGACTTAACCCATCCAAAGCAGTAGCTATAGTTTTGAGCAGTAAACACCCCCAAACTACTTCTCGATATTCACAGAATATTCGAATACAACTAGGAAGTACTATAGCGTTTTGCGACGATAGTGAAGAACGTGTGATTCGAACAGACGCTATGATGGTTAGAATTACTAAAAATTGAACCAATGCTCAACACATCAGGCCACCGCCGCGTTTACGAATTCGACTTCTAAACTTAAGTACACTCAACTGATGAGGAATTGTTATGTTACTGCTATGGTATACGGCTCTGATGTTTGCTTATTCGAATATCTCTCGGTGTTTTCCACTATTGGCTTGTATATTTTCCATGTATCTGTTAGAACACTACTCCCTCCTCAGTAACGTTGTTATGATGAAGTTCGTGTGCGAACGACGGGGCGAGGATCGAACGAGCAGGACGACGTCGGAGCAGGCGAGTGTGCCGGTGCTCTGTGGAGAAGTCCTAATCGGAGTAGTAAAGTCCTGTTTACTATGGGAGAGTGTATGCTGTGTATACAGATCACACGGTGTTGTAGCGTTTTAGCAACGATAGTGTAGATGGTGAATTGAACACACGCTGAAACGAGTGAGAAGCGTAGCATTGAAGCATCAGGGTACTGCCGCGTGTACGAATCCGACTTCTAAACTTAAGTACACTCAACTGATGTAGAATTGTTATGCTATCGCTATGCTATACGGCTCTGATGCTTTGCTTATTCGAATTTATTTCGGTGTGTTTCACTATATGCATATTTTCCGTGTTAGAAACACAACAGTACTACGATTAAACTACAGGGCAGGATGAAATATCTTGGGGTCATTTATACCTCAAAAATGAAGTTCATCAAACATGTGACCCACATTCTTCAAAGGGGCCTCGGTCGGTCTAAGCAACTGCACAACATTCTAAATTGGAGCAACAAAGTTCACATGAAAGTTAAGCTTCTTTGCTATAAGCAGTTAATCCGACCAAGAATATCATACGCATTTCCCATATGGTCCTGTGTATCTTCGGCCCAAATGGAAAGAATTCGAATTTTCGAAAGGAAACTCCTCAGAAGATGCACCAACCAATCTAGAAGGCCTGACGGTCGTGTTAAATTATATTTTTTATTAATTTTTCTTACCTCCTGGTTTGGGTAGGCCCGCTTGGTCTGCTTCCCGTGGCTCGAGGCTTGTTGGGTGAACAAACGCCCGCTGCTGTCGGCGTGTCGAGTCTAGTTGACGGGGCAGGGGTTGGGCTGAAGGTGGCGTCGACGTGTATACCTTTCTCGCTTCCTGAGGAGCCGATCCTTCAGTATAAGGTCCTTTCCAAATAGTTCCCGGACAGGTCCCAGAACGAAATGCCTGTAGCTTCCTCTAAAAAGGAGACAGAGGCAGAGCAGCAACTGATATTCAAGTTTTAACAACAAAAAAAGACTGGGGTGCGTTTTAGTTTAATTAGTGTTCTTTAATGCGTGAAGGTTGGCCGTGGATTTGGCCTCCTGGACTTCGATTGATCGCGAATCCAAAATGTGCCGCCCTTTTATTCTCTCTGGTAACAGAGATCTGTTAACAATTTTATTTAAAAATTCCAAGAAGCACCAACAAGATTTGGTGTGTGCTTCAATTGGAATGGGATTCTAGGATGTGGAATGGAATTTGGTTTAATTCGGATTTTTGGTTTAATTTGTCGCTCATATGATTCATATGGGGAAGATATTGGGATTTCGGTTGACGAATTTCGCGGAAGGCACAACCATGAAATTCATTTGAAAATATGCATTTCATGATGTTATCATTCCAGGGAATTACTCAACGTACAGTATGAACTTAAGGTTCGTAATATGACACATCGTTTGGGGAAAAGGAATTGGGTTAAAGCTTATTAGGAATTGGCTGAGGGTGGTGATTTAGGATGCCTCCATTACCCCTATCGACGAGTACTTGCTACAATTAGCGTACAAGTACCTCGAAAGAATTCAGAACAGCGATAACATACTTCTACGGGAGTATTGCATTCTTGACCCTTCTCTCCTTCGATCTCTTCGGGTTCGACCACCACAATTTCTTCTTTAGCATAAAACTAAAGAAAGCATCATTTCTAACGACATTTCCCTCTATAATAGAAGAGATGGGCCCATCCCATAGGTTCTACTGCTAACATACCACACACACGCACCAACAATACAAGACGGCACACATATACACACAACGTCGATCAAAGCGCAGGTTATCAGACGCCGAAGACGTGATCTGCGCTTACTACCACATTCAAGACCTACCGGTCTTGTATGATTTGTTTCCCAACATCCCTCCATCCAAGTAGTTAGAGAACACCTGAACTAACCCTGTCCACACTATCCTCAGATACCCCCCCCCCCCCCCCCCCCTTTCTTTTCAGATATCTTGAGACCGTGCCTAACATCCGCACGGATCGCAAAATGACCAGAAGCCAGAGACAAAATGAAGGACACATCTGTCCTTGTTTAGCTTAAGTCGGCCGCTCGACACTCCATTTTTTTTTTTTTTTTGTTTCGATGGACAGTCTCCCTCAACCATCGTACGCCCATCGTTTAAAATATAATTTCATAACAAAGCCAATCAAATAAATATATAAGTTACTAATATGAAATAAATTCAACATTTATTTGTAAATCAGCTTTTTCGTTTACCTTATAAATCGGCGCAATCAACATCGGTCATCACTCGTTTCCCGGAAACACGGGAGTCAGAGATCTCTGGAGAGACGTGTTCTTTTGAGAACGTGGGGTCTATCTTTTCTCTACTCCATAACAGAAATACTGAACTCCGAAAAAAAAATAGCTCGATGGGGCAAAAAGGCCGGCCATGATCAGTTCTCTCAACAATGCAGGTAGACTCATCAACAGTAGCAACCTCATCACAATCTTATTCAAGTTGCTATAAAACATCATATGTTACGGAAGATGCCATAAATGTCAAGACTGAAACGAAAGCACTGATTTGTAACATGTTGACACTCTTCCCTCGGATGCAAATAGAGGACAAAGTCAATGGCAACAAAGACGGGATGCTTCTGCAAAGTAATACGCACCTACACAATGATACCTGGTATAGAAACCTGGATACACCTGATATCAAGTCATGGATGCCGTCGACAGTACTTGTATGAGCATAAAGATGCCAACTGCTTGTACTGTGAATGCAAAATAGAAAATGCTGAACATGTATTCTCAAGTGCGTGATATTCGAAACCGAAAGGCATTAAAACGACATATGGGACAAACAGTTAGTCCGATTGAGGAAACAGAGGACATGCTAAGCTCAAAAGAAGTATGCTCCGTAACAAATTGTATCCTACGCGAGTAATGGATAAACTTGACAATTGGTTGTCTGGCACTTGTTTATTACTTGGGACGAGTAGAACATGGTCCTCAGCAAGCTATGTTTACACAAGTGTTCGTTCGTGGTCAACGTTACCAAAGATATTTGTGTATGTCATACTGACATGTCTTCCACGTAATTCCTTATTTTACACATAGCACTATTTATGTTCATTTTTGTACCATCATATAGTTTTTCCAGGTGTGGATATCCGCATTTCAGGTTTCATGCAGTACCGTAAATAATGTGGTGCATTGTTTAAACAGAAATAAATTGACATGGAGGAATTCACGTTAAGTGGATTGTATTTTTAGCACCAAGCGATTACATTTCTTTATGTTTGCAAAACTTCTGTAGTGATAAGAAATTGGTATCAAGAGAAGATTGTGAACAATGCTTATAAAAGTATTTCCCCAGTAGGGGTCGGAGTTTCTAAGAGAGAGGTTTTATATTTTCATGAAACAAATTGAAGAACGAAACGATGCATATTTAACCTAAATCAGCCAATCTGAACCACATTTAATAAGATCTTGAAATAAAAGGAAACATCAAAGATTCTATTGCCTAAAACTAGTATGATTCATATTAATGAAACGTTCGACTTTATATCATGTATCCCATTTGTATTACAAAGTCAGCGTGGTGGACCTAGCAGTGGTGTCTCCAGATCCACTGATTTACGTCGTATTTTCTAGATAGCGAAAACTCATCAATCAACAGAGACAAAGTTGGAGTGAAAAGCAATAGCCATTTGTGGCCTTCTTATCATCTTGTCTAATTGGTTTCTGTTTTTCTTTTTGGATTATTTCAATATATTTAAATACTTTTGTTTAATGTTGGTCTTATATATGCAAATTATATTCTGTCGCCATTTGCACCAACCTATCATACAGGTTTTCCTCTGCAACATCCGATTTGATAAGAAAAAAAAAACCCTTTAATTTGTATTTCCGTCGAACCATGTAAACGGTTTTTTGCAGTAAACTTTAAAATGTTCTGGTCCTGAAAGCAGAACCTACCTTGATATGCTGCGACGAAGCTCTACAATCAAATCAAATCCTTGGTCCTCGTCACGGCTTCACAAAGAGTGGTTTGTCATGCAAATGTGCCTTCGTTGATACTTAAACGATATTCCTGAGGAGCGTACCATGACAACACGTACATAGATGTTGTTCTATTGTAGTTAAACCAAAAACAAAGCCCGTCTCCAATGAGCAACACATACCTATTCATATGCGAATATCGACGAACGGATGTGTTGAGAAGAGCGTTTAGAAGCGAATTTAAAAACATTAGGTTGCGAGACCGCAAGCAAAGGATGCCGGATAAATGAGTGCAAAGTGTCCTCAGTACACGTTCCAGAGATTAGTGATAAGACCCGACAAATCCTCTCCTATCAGCAATGGGAACAAACATCTGCCTCTTGTGGCATCCCACGAAGAACCAAGAGCTATAAGAAGCACACCATGTGCACATGTTATGTAAAATTTTATTTTCCCTCCTGACACTAAGGAATCAAGGACATAGAGTATCGGACTTAGGCGAACTGAAGTGATGGCAATTACCCCAGATCCTGGACCAGATGGTTAAGGATTTCATTTCATCGTTTCGTACTGTCACGAGTTCATAGCTCCCTCCTCCTCCCCTTCCGCAGCATATTCCTCAGTAACATTATTGAATTGCCTGCCAAACAGTTGGCCAGCATGCGGGATTCTGTGTGAGTGGCATGTGGAGCATGTTAGTCGAGTCGGTCCACATTTTCATCATTTTTTTTGTCCTTTTTTTCCTGCTGATTCACGATTATGTGAACAATTTTGCAGAGCCTTTTCCTTTTCTACTTCTCTCTGGCATGAGGCTGGATGTCACGAACTTCATGGTGCCAGATCTACTATGGGGATGGAATGACCCTTACAATTCAACAAACATTTTTTCTTTTACCCGTAGCGTCCTGCTCGCCTGTACTGTAAGTTTGCAGTGTATACGGAAAGCTCAATGTGTGGCTGCTGAGTTTGTTATTTGCTCGCTGATGACAATGGATGGCGGGTAGTGGCGACAATGAAGGTGATTTAAAGAGAACATGAGAATGTCGGAATGTGGGTGGAGACAAGTCAGATCACCGAGGGATGACGATGTGGTTTATGAGAGTTTAAACATAGACACAAAATGCGAACAATGCAGTCCATACCGATTGAAAGTTGCGAGTCAACATTAGTCCTTGACAGGCGTACTGCTTAGGTTCTTCGCAGACACACAATTTCAAAAGACACGCTGCTGGAATTGACTGTTTGACTTTGGGCGGCCACATTACTATAGGGTGGCTTAATAACGTAAGAATTTGATGGTAGTATAATAATTTTAAGTCTATATGACATAACATACATTTTGTTAATAGCAGGCGTGATGGAAGATACTCCCAGAATGACTTATACTAAAAAGCATCAAAAGATCAGAGTCAATCGCTTGAAAAACGTTTGTGTTAAAAATCTACCAGATGGTTGTCGTGTTTTTAATATAATGGGGTCCACTATATATCAATAGAATTGCGATCGCGAGGCTGCGGCAATGAAATGACGAATCGGGCTTTGTTTCGAATGTGGAACAAGTCAGTTTGTCAATAATGCATAATGGATAAGGCACTTTGTGTTTGCAAAATTGTCTGTAATTTAAAATCCCATTTTGCTTCTCACGTTTTTTACGTAATCAACGTCCGCATTGTTGTGGGATTTTCTGGTGGCGGTTTGTCAAATTTACTCTATTATGCATCATCATCATCATCGGCGCTACAACCGGGATCCGGTTCTGGCCTTATTTATTGTATATGTTACGTACTGTGAATGTACTGTGTATTGGGAATGTTACGTACTGTATAGACAAATTCGTAACACTAGGATCGCACAGATAACTTTGCATGTGTGAAGATCCGTTTGTTTGTCCCACAGTTATTGAACATTAAATTAAGCATATAGCTAAGGCTCACTCTTCATATGGATGCCACAGAGAAATTGTACCTTAAACAACGAATGTTTCAGTCGTTAACGCGTGACCGCCATGAAACCCTTTTCTAAGCTACCTATCTCTATCTCTATCTCTATCTCTACCTCTATCTCTATCTCTATCTCTATCTCTATCTCTATCTCTATCTCTATCTCTATCTCTATCTCTATCTCTATCTCTATCTCTATCTCTATCTCTATCTCTATCTCTATCTCTGTCTCTTATCCATTTTTGTATTCGTGATATAGCTTCATGTAAATCGTATTTATATAAAAAAACGCATTAATTGAAATTTAATTATCGTAGTTACACAGCCTTAAAGAGAAATAGATATTACTCAAACCATACGTGTTTTCAACATGAAAGCAATTCACTAAAAATACTCAGAAATGAACACTTCAATTGCCAGTTTTACATTACTCGGTGTTTTTGGCTGTATTGTGATTGCAGTTGTTTAATATTTAGGTATATTTTTTAGAAAAAATTTAAAACTGAATACTCAACTAGAGTGAAACAATCACCCTCAGTCCTTTAAGTCTACCATTAAATTCGAGCCATAAAACGCCATAAAACCACCCATCTATAGTCTTTACCTCACTTTAGGAATGGAAATTAATTCCACTCAACAAAATACTAATTGTTACTGCTCTCCAGTTACACAATAAACGAAAGTAAAGCCCAGTGATGGGGAGGAAGTAAAATGTATCCGAGAAGAAGAACAAAAAAGGACTGGAATTGCAGAAAGTAACAAGAGTACGGGCCCAATACCATCTTTAGCATTACAATCGCAAAATACTACGGATAGATGGTCTTAAATGCTACAATTCAGCATGAGCAAATCCTTGTGCTGAACGTACTTATCGTCCAACAGAGAGCAATACAACCCAAGAACACTCTATGAGACGGCACAGGATCATGCGGCGACAGCTGTGGATGGTTACAGAAAACGAAAATCAATTCAAGAAAATTTCAATATCATTTGCTTTCAGCAAAGGGCTTTAGTATCAACGACGGTAGCGACAAGGGCAGTGACTACACAAACGACAACAGCACGACGAATTGAAACGACTTCACTAAAAACCAATTACGAATCGAAACAACATCACGTCTACCGGTCCTTGGTCTTTGGAAGCTGCTAGAAGAAGGACAAATAAGTAAAATAAAATCAGAAAAAGGGGAGCGCGATGGCGAAAATTGGAAAGGACCATGAAATGAATGGAGACTAAGAAGGGGATCAAATAATCCCTTAAGCTTAGACTCCTTTGCTTACCTCCTGCCCAAGGGTTTTATTATCATATAAATAGTCTACCTAAGATCCATTCAGTTGGTGAAGAATGTCTTGGAACCATTTGCTATCGTTCTCGACTTTATGGTATGCCACACTTTGCAGCCTACTGATTATTCAACCCATGAGCCTCGCAAACCTAATCCATTGGAGCATGGCAGCCATCTTGGTTTCCATTTCACATAACTAACACTCGATTTGTCAACGGAACCATCTACTAAATCAATGCCGTATTTCCCTAGTTGTGTTGTTTGCGCGTGTTATTCTTCTACAACCTTATGCTCTTTTTTGTTTGTTTGTTTATTTCGCTGTACAAAGGACTTTATTGCAGCCAAATTGATCGAGTTAATGCACCTACGTAGCGTAGCCAATGAGATTGCTTTACAAATCTTTAGTTGTGACTGAATACGTTTTCCTACTCAGAATTGAACAGCAAATAGAAAACGGAAGAATTGTGGCTGCCCTACTAAACGTTTGTGCTGTGTCTCCTCTGCTAAGCGCTAAATCATAAAAAGAGAAATACTGTTGCACCAGCACAACGCACATCGGTACCAAGTAGCTTTCAGAATCCTTCTACATGCAACATGCAACAAGGACAATAAAAATCAAATCAATACGCGAGAAGATAACAAGACGTGCTCCTTACAAGACATCACGCCGACTTTCTGTTGTAGAACCACAGCCATTATCCTTTCAAAGTGGTATAACAATTTTTTTTTTGTCTTCACGTTTATCTGAATTCTTTCAAGGATCTTCAACATAAAAAAAGCATAGCAACGGATGAAAGAACCACGAGAATGAGGAAATGAGAGTATTCGAAGGATCTCCTACTATCCTTGTTCTGGATAAAAACGGAAACCGATTTGACTTAAGTGAACCGACAATGTAGTGTACGGTAAATAGTGGAATACAGTTTGGAGTGACAGGATGAGAAACAACGCCAACATCCTTTCTACCTTATCTGCCAGTTATTGGCTGTTTGCTTTAAAAATCGCATTACCAACCGAGCAGGATATACCAGCAAAATATTCCTGTTGAAGGAAGACGCCGGCAACATAAAGGAAAGATATAAATCTTAAATTTCTCTTCACGGATATCCTGGATTTGGGCCTCTTGGTTGTGTCTACAAGTACTTCTGCCCTACCGGTCCTGTTTGTGCCTATAGTTGTTCCACACCGCCACCAATCATACACATTGATTTGTGTTTAAGGATCAATTTGAGACACGCACGCACATTGTTAAGGCGTAAACCCAAAGGAGGACGGAACTTTGTGGAAATCATTTCCACTTAATTAAGGCGACACAACATGTGATTAACAGATAATTGCAACATCTACCCTAAATTGATCAAATAAATGTACGGCTTGACAATAGTTGATTTTGATTGCAGGAAATCTTATGGAAATTGCAACCAAGGCTTTTGAATTAAACGGTGGGGGAGGGGCAATTGTTCGTGGTCAACAACTGTGAAATATATTTCAATTAAAATTCTCGGAAAAGGTTGTAAATAATCGTAATGCGTTTTTTTCTTGTTAATTGGTTCTTCCAAGCCAGGCTCTAGCAGGTCATTGCTGGTTGCGGACGCTGCAGCCACGTCATTGGTCCGTGGAGAATTTCGGTGGCTTCGGCTGAAAACGTTATGCGGTGGTTCGATTCTTGCTCGGTGTTTGCCGTTCCTTGCGTTGAAGTGGGAGATAAGAAATGACACGCCGGGCAGTTTTCGGCTGTTGTCCTTGCACTAGGAGGTTGCTGGTGTCCCTCTCCTGGTACCCTATCGGGTGCTGGTTCGAGGTAGCAAGGCTTTAGTCTTTCGACACCGACTGTTACGGTTTTCCGTCGATGCCGACGGAGAATATCCGGTCGTTTATTCGTTCCAGCAACTTATACGGTCCTTCATATGGGGGCTCTAAAGGTTTTCTTACTTTGTCAACCCTGATGAAGACGTGCGTGCAGCTGTCCATTTCTGGGTGAACGAATATCCTTTTGGAGCCGTGTCTGGCGAGCGGCGTTGCCCTGACCTTGCGCCTGAGCTTGTGCAGGTTCCCTACACTTGGTAACTGATCGTGGGGAGATTCTCCATCTGCGAAGAATTCTCCCGGGAGGCGCAAATTGGTTTCGTATGTTAAATCTGCTGCGGATGCTCCCAGATCCTCTTCAATGCTCGTTCGTAGACCTAAGAGGACGGTGAATAGGTCCGTGGAGAATTTCTGTGGCTTCGACTGAAACCGTTATGCAGTGGTTCGATTCTCGCTCGGTGTTTGCCGTTCCCTGCGTTGAAGTGAGAGATGAGAAGTGACACGCCGGGCAGTTTTCGGCTGTTGTCCTTGCACTAGGAGGTTGCTCGTGTCCCTCTCCTGGTACCCTATCGGGTGCTGGTTCGAGGTAGCAAGGCTTTAGTCTTTCGACACGGACTGTTACGGTTTTCCGTCGATGCCGACGGAGAATACCCGGTCGTTTATTCGTTCCAGCACCTTATATGGTCCTTCATATGGGGGCTCTAAAGGTTTTCTTACTTTGTCAACCCTGATGAAGACGTACCTGCAGCTGTCCATTTCTGGGTGAACGAATATCCTTTTGGAGCTGTGTCTGGCGAGCGGCGTTGCCCTGACCTAGCGCCTGAGCTTGTGCAGGTTCTCTACACTTGGTAACTGATCGTGGGGAGATTCTCCATCTGTGAAGAATTCTCCCGGGAGGCGCAGATTTGTTCCGTATGTTAAATCTGTCGTTCGTAGACCTAAGAGGACGGTGAATAGGGCGTCGAGCCATTGATTGTCATCGTGACACATCAGCGAACCTTTGAGTGACCGGTGCCATCGCTCTATCATCCCATTGGATTGGGGGTGATAAGCGGCGGTTTGACTTTTGTGACAGCCGAGTAGGTCGGTCAACTGTTTGAAGATTGCTGCTTCGAACTGTGATCCTCGGTCTGCCGTGAGGGTAGCTGGGACACCGACCCAAGTCGTGTAGAATGCTTTTGCTACACTCACAGCGGTTACTGTTCGTAGTGGCGCTGCTTCTGGCCACCGTGTAAGACGGTCGATCATCGTGAGAAGGTACGTATACCCTCTCGACGGTGTTAGCGGTCCCACTATGTCGATGTGAACATGGGAAAAATGTGCATCGGGGAGTTTAAACTGTGCTGGCTGCAATACATTGTGTCGATCGATTTTGCAGCGTTGACATTGCAGGCAATTGCGTGCCCATTTTGTTACGTCTTTGGCCATGTGTAGCCAGACGAATTTACCTCGGACGGATGCGGCGGTTGCGCGTCCGCCTGGATGAGCCGGATTGTGGAGCGTCTCGTAAATACTCCTTCGCAGTTTCTCTAGGATATAACGGCGAGCTACCCTTATCGAAACATCGCACCAGATTTCGTCTTGGGAGTCGTTGAAAGGGAGTTTACGCAAGTCTAGTGCTGTCTCCACTTTCAGTAGAGACTCAAGTTGACGATATTCTCGTTGTGCCTGTGCTAGGTCAGCTTTGTTGATATCAGCACAAAGTTGGATGGCGTCGATTCGTGAAAAGGCGTCGGCAATTACATTTTGGGCTCCAGGGACGTACTCAATTCGGTTACTAAATTGCCCGATAGTCTAGGTGCCGTTCCTGTCGGGGAGACGCGTTTTCTACCTTGTTCTGGAAGGCGTAAACCAGCGGTTTGTGATCTGTCTTGATTATGAGTTGGCGCCCTTCGATCATGTGTTGGAAGTATTTCACCGCGCTGTATATAGCTAGTAACTCCTTCTCATATGCACTGTAACGTTGTTTGAGCAGAAATTCAGCGGTACCCCGCGTTGCGGTGTCGGATGCGGCGCACTGTATGGACAATCGGACTCCTTCGATGGGATGCCGAAGCAAGGTGGCATTAGCCAGCTGCTCTTTTGATAAGCTAAAGTCTTTGTGGCGGTACTACGAACCACACAATCCACTATTGGTCGAGATGTCGTCGTTCCACGAAGGAACACACTCATCTATAGATAACTTACACGTGCCCACAGACACACAGTGTCCTCTAAAGTCCTCCACCATACCTGAAACAAAGGTATCATACACCTCGGAGGCATTAACCCCACGTGCCCACAGACACGTGGGTCACAAGTCCGACCAATCGTCCTACGCCTGCGCGGCGTTCGAAAGACACAACAAACTGGCAAACATTGCCTTACTAAGGACATTTAACGCATCGTCCTAAATTCCTGAAAATAATTCTATACATCATATAGGCATCGTAAATTCGAAAACCTGCTCGGCGCCCCTGTTAGCCAGCGTTACCTGCAAACGTGCAAATATAATCCGAGCCTTGCCGCCAGCTAAGATACGGGACACAATTACCATTGTATCCGAAAGCCCTTATAGCACCATTGTCCTAATTGCGTTGCAGGCTATTAAGCAGCTACAGAATGATCCTATGATGCCGCTTTGTTCCTCCCTCTTTTCTTAATTCCGCTTTCACATGACCTTCGCTGCATGATAAACAATAGATCTATTAGCATACGTGCTAAGATCAACCAGAGAGAACATTCGAGATACAGGATCCGTGCAACGTAATCGTCGCGATAGATAGTCGTCACAAAAAAAAGGCGGATTAAATTGGTGCTTGCTTCGAAGCAGTGTATAGATTGAACGAATCGGCTCATTCTAACCTTGACCTGGAAAATAGGGCTCTGCAAAACACAGTTCGCTACACAATGAACTTAACAATTGACGTCTCTTAAGTCGAAGTTTCACTATCTTTAGTGAAAATAATAGAGCGGATTCCCCGCTTAGAGATCTAAACACTAGTATATTTGTACACAAGGATGAACTGACGGACATTCTTAGATCGATTAAGAACAAAAAATCTTCTGGAATAGACAGTATTCCAAACATTGTTCTAAAGCATTTACCTCTTGAAGTAGTGAAGGTTACACTATCGTGTTCAATAACGCCCTAAATAATGCATATTATCCAATCCAATGGAAATCTGGAGTAGGCCATCCCATCCCCAAAAAGGGCAAGGACAGGAGCAACCCAGCCAATCTTCGCTCGATTAGTTTGCTTCCGAACATCAGCAAGGTATTCGAGAAAATTATAAATAAAGCATTGACTAACTGGTGTGAGGAAAATGGTATTATCCCGAAGAACCAATTTGGTTTTCGATCGCAACATGACACAGTTCATGCTGCGACAAAACTTGTTTCCGAAATACAATGGAACAAAGCGAAGAGACAATGCACAGGGGCCTGTTTGGTTATGGGGGTTCTCTATACCACATGGAGAACCAACCCACAATGCCAACCAATCTTGACCGCTAAGTGCGCGTCACCTTACCCTTACCTGTAATCCAACTCCCCATGCAAAATTTGCAATTGCATACTTCCCAAACCGTACAATAAAACACATCCCAAAACTCCCAACAGAATACAATTCAACAGAATATATTCTAATGATCCCCGCATACATTTTCCCAAAATCGCTTCGGTTAATTCTCTACTTAATTCATATTCCCTCTTTGCGACCAAGCAATCTTAATTTCCCCGAAATTCATACGCTGTAACAAAACGCATATTCAAATCCACAACGGAACGTTAACCATCGCCACCAACTATACCAAGCCGCATACATTTCCCCGAAATGAATTCGGTTAATATCTTATCTAAACGATATTCCTTGCTTGCACCCAAGCAATTTCAATTTCCCGGTATACACAATCAACGAATCCAACTCAGCTTGTACGGCAAGGATTCGCTGGAACTGAATTCTTATGCGAGCATAGCAACTCTTCTCGAAATTCCTCGGAAGTGGCAGCAAGTTTATTTCTGCTATGATTTAGCCGCTACGGCGCGATGAATAGATTTGTTTCCATTTCATTAGTCAGTCGTTGTCCAACCGCCATCGAGTGCGCATCCCCCTTAACATTACCCATTAGTGAGTCGAGATCCAACCGCCACCGGGGGCACAAGATTCCGGCAACTATATCTGAAATAAGTTTCGTGTCCCAAAACCTAATCAAAACTTTGCGTTCCAACTCTATTTAAGACGTACAGACCACAGTGAGCAAAACGTTAGTAACTGTTTCCGGCAACCATATCTGAAGTAAATTCCGTGTCCCAAAACCTATTCAAAACTTTGCGTTCCAAATCTGTTTAAGACTTACACACTATAGTGAGCAAAATTAAGTTACTGTGTCCGATGACCGGAGCTCCGGAAATCGCTATTTGTAAACGCCGGGCACTCAAGTGAACAATAAGCAATAAAAACAACTACTACAAACTACATCCTAGCGTTTCCTTTTCTAAATTTTTGGTGAACAGATTCCTTTGCTGCGGCGGAACAATTACAGTGACAGTGTAGTGACAGTGAACGTGTTAGTGAGTCGGTGGTAGAATCAGCACCCACACAGGCGCGCCAGACCACCGACCCCACATAGTTGACTTTGAAAAGGCTTTCGACACCATATGGTTAGAAGGGCTGGTATATGGGTTATCAAATTTAGGTATGCCCGAATATTTATTATACGAGGGTTGCCTCTTATGTTTCGGGATTTGGCAACCCTAGTGTTGCAATCCGGCAATTGACAGCTCTGTCGTAAAGTTGGACATTTTTGAGGTTATACGCACTCAGAACGTTTTGACATACGAGCGCTATTTGTGTTGTTTACAGTAACTTAAAAGATTCATCTCGGCCCAAAAATGGAATTAAATCGTCCACATTTTCGTGCGATTATTTTTTACAACTTTCGGCGTGGATTAACTCAGCAACAGTGCATGGATGAACTTAATTCAATTTTTGGCGATCAAGCTCCATCAAGGACCAGTGTTTATCGATGGTATGGTGAATTCAATCGTGGTCGTAGTTCACTCCAAGATGAATTTCGTGGAGGTCGTCCAAAATCAGTTGTTGTTCCGAAAACCATTGATGCTGTGCGCGAACTGATATTGGAAGATCGTCATGTGACCTATCGTGAGATTGAGACAACCTTAGGCGTTAGTGGGACCAGCATACATTCAATATTGCATAAACATTTGACTGTCAAAAAAATTTGTTCGCGTTGGATCCCACACAATTTGTCAATCGCCCAAAAAAAGGCTCGTGTCAATTGGTCGAAAGAAATGCTCAAAAAATACGGTCGCGGTGCTTCGAAACACGTCTATGACATCGTGACAGGTGATGAATCGTGGATTTACGCGTATGAGCCCGAAAGTAAACAGCAGTCGACTGTGGGTGTTTCAAGATGAACCAAATCCAACAAAAGTTGTTCGCGCACGAAGCACTTCCAAGCAAATGGTCGCCTGTTAGAACAACGCAGAACAGTCAATTCTGAGTGGTACACAACCATTTGTTTGTCAGTTGTCTTCCAAGAAATCAGGAAAACCAACCGCCGAAGACGGATCACTCTTCACCACGACAATGCGAGCTCTCACACATCGGCTGCGACAACTGCATTTTTGAGCACCCAAAACATCGATTTGATGGGTCATCCGCCGTATAGTCCTGACTTGGCACCGAATGACTTCTTTTTATTCCCGTACGTAAAAAACAAACTGAGAGGTCAACGTTTTTCGACACCTGAAGAAGCGGTTGCTGCATTCAGAATGCATGTGTTGGAGATACCTCAATCAGAGTGGCAAAATTGCTTCGACAATTGGTTCAAACGCATGCAAAAGTGTATAGATCTTCATGGGGAATATTTTGAAAAACAATAAAGTGATTTTTGATGATCAATATTTGTTTTTGTTCTCTAATCCCGAAATATAAAAGGTAAGCCTCGTACATTATCTACAATATGATAATGGGTAAACAATTTGTAGTGAAATGTGGAGATATAATCTCTAACAAGACTTTCCATATCAAAGACCGTCTTCAACTGGGAGCAGTGAATTCTCCCATTTTATTTAACACTTACACTAGTGATCTAGTAGGTTCTCTTAACCATGCAATTGCGTATGCCGACGGCATTGTGGTGTATAGATCTGGAGAAAAGATTGATGTCATCAACAGACTTCTGCAAGATGATTTCAACAAAATCAGACGTTTTTGCGACCACTGGAAATTAAAAATAAATTTCCAAAAAACAGAGACTATCCTTTTCAGAACACCCTTGTTCAGTGCATCAAGGGATACAAAACGGAATTGGAAAATATTTTCAATTGCGGGAAGTAATAATCTTTCTCTACAAGTAAAAACTGTAGTCAGATACCTTGGAATCTGGCTTGATCAGTATCTTTACTTTGATAAGCATACAGCAGCTAAAAACGCATACGCAATGACACGAAGACTCTTCCGTAGTAGTCTGCTGGACCCCACGGTTAAAATAATTTCATACTGAGCATTCATCCGACCAATATTGGTGTATGGCTGCCCGGTATGCTACAACATATCCCCATTTTACATGGAGAAGTTTCGGGTGTTCAAGAGGCAGTGTTTGCGTTCCTGTCTCGGAAGGTATAGAACTCCCGAGTCGCAGTATAATAAATACTACCCCAATAAAGTCCTGTAAGGCAAATCAGGACTAAACAGAATAGATAACTTCATTATCTAGATTATTTCTGGTCAGGCAACAAGCGCAATGTGCAGTGAAAATGATCTCTTTTCGGGAGCATTCTATCCCAATGATATGTATATGGAGAGTACTCTCCAGAATGGGTTCATCCCCCCAGAAGCGTTCCCTTTCTTAGATAAAAGGGATTTATCCCAGACAAACATGGACTCCCTATTATTTATCACGCTTTCCGTGGTGATTTTCCAGATCGCCTGCGTTTTAGTATGGTGACCGGTGAAAGAGATAAATCAATAAAAGATCGATCCCATCCCAACTAGTGGTGGATCAGTGATGAAGAAACGACACGTCCCCAAACATAGTATGCCTCTCAGGCGCACCGCTTTCCTTCCTCCTATCCCCAATTCCCAATTATTTTTATTTTTGTTTTTAATTTAATTTTATTTTTTTATTTTTTAATTTTGATTTGTATTCCTTGTTTATGTTTGTCCGCTTTGTTTCATTTTTTTATTTTTTATTTTGCTTGTCAACCCCCTATATATGTAATTAAAAAAAAAAAAAACAAACAATAAAAATTATAAATAATACATGATGTAGAAAAAAATGGGATAAATTTAAAAAAAAAACGTATCAATTATTGTGACATGTTATAAAAGCGTCTTGCTACACGACTCTCTACCTTTACGGACGGCGTTTTACCGTTTACATGGACCACAAATCGTTGAAGGGAGTGTTCGGCGTGAAAGACCCCAGCTCACGTCTGACCCGATTTCATCACAAACTATCGTAATTTGACTACTAAATCGAGTACAAACCCGGTAGGTACAACACCAATGCGGATGCACTTAGCCGAATCCCTCAAACGGTGGATGATACCCCTTCGCCACCACGGTGCCATGTAGTGACTCGTGCCCAGGCTAAGAACCAAAGGGCAAGCAAGGGATCTCAGGGACGTCGTAGCGACGACGGTTCGCCTCTGGAAGAGGAGCCCATTCCCACCTGCACGGAAAGGGGAATGGAGATAACTAACCCTGAGGACATTCAAAACTTACTACGGTGGCCACCAGGCAGTGATCAAAACCTATAACAAAATACGTAGGCGCTACCGGTGGAAGAATATGATGCACGACATCAAGCATTACATTAAACTATGCAAGATCTGTCAGCGCATGAAGTCTTCCCCAAACTTACGCATGCCGATGGTAATCACCGACATTGCCAAGAGTCCCTTCGAAAAGGTCTATTTAGACATCGTGGGCCCTCTGGACCGTACTCCAAAAAGCAATCAATATATACTCACGTTCCCAGACAATTTGTCTAAGTATATAGATTGCTATGACCTCCCCAATGCAGAGGCAGAGGCGGTAGCTTCGGTCTTTTTCGACCAAATAGTTGCAAGGTATGGTGTGCCGACGCAACTGGTCACCGATCAGGGCAGCAATTTCCTGAGCGGCCTGTTTAAAAGCGTGTGCAGGTTGCTTCGTATCAGAAAACTGCAAACCTCAGTGTACCATCCACAATCGAATGGAGCCTTGGAACGAGCCCATCGACCGCTCGTAGAATACCTACGCAGCATAGTGGACAGTAATCCCCAATCTTGGAATCAGTACCTGAGCGTACACGAGGGTACCCGGTTTACGCCGTTGGATTGTCTCTTTGGTTTTACCCTGGAAGTTCCGTCGAACATCAAACAACCTCCGGAACCGGTTTACAGACACGAGAGCTTCCATAAGCTATTGAAGTATGAACTTCAGAAGACTTATGAAATAGCGAGGCGAAATCTGTTGATCTCAAAACAGAGATCCAAAGGGTACCACGACCGCCAGTTGCGCCCTTTCACGTTTCATGTGGGCGATAGAGTCCTGATGCGTGAAGAGAATCATCATCGGCACTACAACCGGGAACCGGTCTTGGCCTTATTTAGCAAGTCCTGAGGCTTGTTAAATTTCCCATAATGATTTGTGTTCTCCGGGCAAGGTCATTAGTCTCGCGACTGAGTCGTAGGCTTTTTTGAAGTCTACGAACAGTTGGTGAACGTCTCTCCGTATTCCCACTTCTCTTCCAGCAGTTGCCTTGTTGTGAACATTTGGTCCCTTGTTGACCGGTTCCTACGGAATCCGCATTGGTAGTCTCCTAGTATTTCTTCTGCGTATGGTGTGATTCTCGCCAGAATGACATTTGTTAATGTTTTGTATACGGTTGGGAGCAATGATATTCGTCTGTAGTTTTCGCAGTCAGATCTGTCGCCTTTTTTGAAAATGGGGACGACTATTCAGGTTTTCCATTCTTCCGGAATGACTTCCTTATCCCATATTGTTTTAATCAGTTGGTGGATGTTTCGAGCGGTTGCCTCTCCTCCATGCTTCACAAGCTCTGCCGGTATGTAGTCGACTCCAGCAGCCTTGTTGTTTTTCAATCGGTTTATTGCGTCTACAACTTCGTCGAAAGAGGGCTCTGGGATCTGAGGCTCGGCTGTATGTACGTCTGGTGCGTTTATTTGTGGTTGATGGGTGCGGACATTGAGTAGGTTTTCAAAGTACTGCTTCCATCTTGTCACGATGTTGTTTGTTTCTGTCACCAGACAACCGTTTTTGTCTCGAATTATGTTGACTCTCCCTCGGTAGCCATTCAATTTATGCCGGCATACATACCTCTGATTTGGCGCAAGACTAATGACCTTGCCCGTAAAAGAACAAATCATTATGGAAAATTTAACAAGCCTCAGGACTTGCTAAATAAGGCCAAGACCGGTTCCCGGTTGTAGTGCCGATAATGATGATAATGATGACATACCTCTGATATTCTTTGCTCTGGCATTTTGTAGGATTTTTTCGATGAGAGTCTTCTCCCATTCGAGTTTTTTTTTGCGTTGTCTCTTTCCCAATTGTCGCGTATTTTTCTGCGTAGACTTCATCATATCTTTCTAAGTGGATCACTTTGAGGCGCTTACGTTCTTCGATCTTAGCCCTGCACTCATCGTCAAACCAAGGTTTGGACTTCATTGTTTTCTTAAATCCTAGTACCAAACAGCCCAAAATGTTTGTTTGATTGTGTCTCTGATCGATGCCCAGATTACTGGTTTCCTCTTTCTCACTACTCCCATTCTGTAGGATGCTAAATCTATTCGTTAGTTCGTCTTGATATTCAGCCCTTTTGTGTAGGTCTTTTAGTTTTTTAATGTCGAACTTTTTTCTCGTCTCCCGTGACTGCCCATGTGAGTTTGCTACGAGCCGACTTCTAATTTTGCCCATCACTAGAAGGTGATCGGAGTCGCAATCTGCTCCTCTATATGATCTTACGTAAAGGATATTCGAGTGGTGTCTTTTGTCTATGAGGAAGTGGTCTATTTGGTCACGCGTAAGTGAAAAGGACTAATAAAATTTATATTAAACTCAACATTCGCTGTCAATCGTGGTAAATGGTTGTGAACATTCGTCCCAGCCAAGGTGGTTCGTCTTTTATTTCAGAAACCTTCAGTTCAGTCGTTTTGGGAGAAGCGAACATTCAACCAGCAACAAGAGAACAAAATCCAAAAACCAGCCGTGAGTAACTTGAACTATAAACCAAAATGTTAATGCATGAAATAATAATCACATGCAACAAATGGTGTTGCAGTTCCGCAACAATACGAATTATACCAGTACGGAAAAACATGCTGTCACTGAGCGCCACCTATTGCTGAATAGACGAAAAGCAGAATTGTCTATTCATTTGACTGGATAAATGTTACTGTTTTCACACAGTTTTTGGTTGTTGTACTGTTTTTTAGACAGTTTTTATATTTAACGTTGTAAGCGTCGAAAGTGTACGGTGCCTTCAGCACCTGTGGTTTGACAGTGACCAAATTCGTTTGTAAAAATAAAGTTAAATTTGTATGTATTAAATGTGTTTAATTTTTGTAAAATTTGATGTCAGTTAATTACTGCCCAATGCGGCAGTCATTTGATGGGCTATAACGCCAAACCCATTTGCTGTTCTGCTTGACGCAGAAATTCACCTTTTTGCTGTTTCCCAGTTGGCGAACCATCGGCAACATCGGAGTTGCGGTTCCCAGCTGGCGATACATTTTGGTTCTTCGAGCCGGGTTGCTCGAAGTGTGCAAGACATCTACATCAACGAGAAGAAAACTTGGACTACGTCCAGTGATCATATTCAACATTGACATCAACGAGAAGAAAACTTGGAATACGTCCATTGATCACATTCAACGACGATATCAACGAGAAGAAAACTTGGATTACGTCCATTGATCGCATTCAACATCTACATTAATAAGGAGAAAACTTGGACTACGTCCATTGATCCCATTCAACATCGACATCAACGAGAAGAAAACTTGGATTACGTCCATTGATCCCATTCAACATCGACATCAACGAGAAGAAAACTTGGATTACTTCCATTGATCGCATTCAGCATCGACCTCAACGAACAGAAACTTGGACTACGTCCAGTGAAGTTACAGGACAAAACCCGGATCATCGTTCAGGAAGGATTCACGATCCGAACAAGAAGTTGGAAGACTACTCAAGGAAGTCATCGCTATACGACTAACCTCAACGAGGAAGAAAGGTGGGTGGCAATTGATTATAATTTATTATTAGCTAATTAAATGATCAAAGTGATATAATAAAGTGTTGTGTGGTGTGCATAAAGGAACCAATTTTCGTCGACATTCCGCCACCGGGTAGCGCTTGTCGTTTTTTTTTAATTAACATTAACAATATCGGAGTTTATTTGTCCGGGACTGTTCTAGTTTCTAATTGAACTGAGTGCAGACATTGATTTAGAATCAATAACGGCAATTACAAACAAGGCCGCAAAGTTAGATCTATTCGAAGTATCAATGCTTATCGAACGCAATCCGCAATCCCTTGAAACAGCCGAACAGATTAAGAACGAAGGCAACAGCCTGATGAAGGAACGCAAGTATCAAGAAGTGGTACTCCAATACAACCGGGCCATCAGTGTCGATCCGAAAAACCCAATATTCTACTGTAATCCAGCTGCAGCATATATCCGTGTAACAGAAAATGATCGTGCGATTAAAAACTGCAACTCTGCATTGTTCTACAATCCAAATTACAGCAAAGCATATGGCCGAATGGGAGATGCATATCTCAATACAGTAACGTACGATGAAGCCATAGACGCTTATACGAAGACTTTTCAACATAACATGTATCGAACAATTAAATTTATTAAAGTGGTGAACCTGAACTTTACAGAATGGTACTTTCTGACGTTCACGTCGTGTTCTGGCTTTCACTCCACGTTCCTGCATCACCGCAAGTCTTGACACATATTCTAGTGTACCTGAGAAATGCTGTGATTCATGTTCCTGGAAGTTATTTGAACCTCACATGGTTGCAATACTTCAAGATGTTATATTTCAAATAATGTCGTTCACGGAGTTTGATCAAGACTTCTGGGAAAACGACCTGCATGAACTTATTCGAATAAATTTCAGCATATTTAAAGATTTGATCTGTCCAGTTTCTGCAACACAAATATTTCAACATCAGGTAGAACGCAGAAAGGAATTCTACCGAAAACAATGGGAAGCATGAAGCAGGTTATTACATCACCAAGCGCTGATGATAATCAAAGGGATGGAGCACTTCATATAATTGGAACTCTGGCAGATGTGCTTCTGAGAAACGAATACCGTGGTCAAGTGGAAAATGCTTATCACATATCTATTTCCAGAGTTTCAAATCGGGCGGACATATGCGAGCCGTACTGGTTGGGTATTTCATTACGTTTGTAAGACAAACTAACATCTGCTTCTTTATTTGAATAATTGTTTTCTATTGTAATCGACGGTAAATAGAATAAATTAATGGATATTTCCTATATATACCAATATTATAATGTGGGGGTTGAAAGGTATAATTGCCAACGTATGGCAAAGATTCACTTTTAACCCACAAACAAAGATTCAACCGAAGGAAATGAAAACACTTTTTATATGTTGTTTTTTTTTGTTTTGTCCTTTATTTTTTTTTTTGCACAATATTTAATTCGTTTTATCCTAGGTTTATACACTTGTAAATTTTTTTTCAATAGTTCAGCAACAATACGATCACTCAGCCGAGAACTTTTTTCTTACTGCCCTGTAAGCAACGAATTTAAGTAACAAAAGGCGTAACCTCCGACAGCAGTGGTTGAATAGAGACTTTGGACACTTGTGCACCGTATGATGGATGATTAGTGATTTTAGCGCGAGCGGCGGCGTGACTACTTATGACAGTGGTTGGATTGTGACTGACTAAATTAGGGAGGAAATCGTAATTTCTGCTTTTTACACATTGATCTGCCAATGGTAATCATGGTCTCTTGTGTGTTCCCCAACTCACCACACTCATCCAGGTCGAAAAGTACTTGTGTATTCATTCGACGTCGATGGGCGTAGCCAGAATGGAGAAATCAAAAGGGAAAGCACAATAAGCCAGGGTTGATCTGGCTAGGTGTGTGTGCGTCAGTGCCGTGTATACGGCTGGTCTACTGACCTAGAGATAATCTCTTAGGTCAACGCACTATAGCAAGACAGAAATACGAGATAGAGGTAAACCTAGCTAAGGTTATTCACCAGCAAAAAGAGATCATTGATTCCAAGCGAATGGGTGATCTGGGAAAAGTCAATAGGACGCCGCGTCGGCTGGGGATATAATACCATTCTATGGAATGTTCGATAAATACCCAAGCCTATGGACTATGACGCAACCGCGTCGCTTGGTTTGACTTGGTTGTTGCTAACCAATACGAATGGAATTTCCGGTGGAAATCCAATGGTTAGCGCAATAGTGTTGCCGTATGTCGTTGATTGTAGCTAAACTCAATTATGCATTTTCTGCATAGAATAATGAGTCTAGCTATGCGTCCCTTTGACATGTTTTACAGGTAAATAACTTATCAAGGAAATGGGTAGGTATTGTGGTTGGAATTGTGGGCTGTTTCTCCTATAGGATAGAGAAACCCCTACAATAAACCTCCAATATAAATCGAATAAACATTTTTTTCCTTTCTTACGAGTGGAACGCATATGGATTTACGATCCAATTTAGGACTACGTCCAAATCGTCATCGATGGCACACAGGGATTCATGATCCAAAAGAGGACTACGTCCAAGGGTTCATCGATGACATAGATGGATTTACGATCCATCAAACATCATTTCAACTTTAACACAGTTAAACAACAATTTAACTAATAATCAACTTTACAAACCAAAATACAGTCCACTTATAATATCCGAGGTTGGTTCATTTCTCTTCATTCTCCAGAATTCACCGCAGGTAAATCAAAGGGTTTAAACAATCAGTTCCAGTATTTCGGTTGAGGACATGATTCGGCTCCTTTTTTTTAACGATGTTGCACGACCACGCTACAGAACTCAGACACGCCCCGCGTAATTTAAAGGAACCTCAAGAAGAGGACGATGACCCATCGGGCAAAGCAGTCAAGAGGACAATGCAATGAAATCGAAGCGGTCAGTACTAAGACAAAGTTCGTCAACAAAAAGACATCCGGTCCTATACCTGCAAGTATCATCTCAAACATTGAATTGCAGATGAATAAGTCCAGGAACTCCGAGAATTGCGATTTTTGCCACCTCATTTACATCTGTTCCCCCTCTTAATACCACCCATTGCACATAGCTGCCACGGGGGCACCACCCCAACGGAGTCGGTGTCTAAGATAAGCTTTCGGAAATAAGATGAAGGGACAAAGAAAACGAGGAACAGGAAAGATGCCGGCACCCGTCAGAAAATCATATCAACGGAGAGCTGTCACCGTTTAGAGTGCACCGCTTCTCGTCACCTGGACTCATCGTTCGAGCATCCTGAATTTGCCGCTCTCGCCACTCACGCACATCGCTGTCACGTGTCTGGGGTTCGCAGCTTCTTGCCGCCTGGACGAAATGCTCTGGGGGCACCCTCTTAACACCGCCCATTGCACATTGCTGCCACGGGGCCACCACTCCACGGAGTCGGTGTCTAAGATAGGCTTTCAGTGGCAAGATTAGGGAATATAGAAGTAGAAGAACAGGAAAGATGCCGGCACCCTTCAGGAAATCAGACCAACGGAAGGCGAACGATGTACACAGGGTCCAGCCACCAGTCAACGAAGAAAAGCGCTTGGCATTGGGACTATTTCGGGGGATGGATGCGAACATACAGGGCAAAGTCTCTGATTGCCTTCAACCCGGCGAAGGCCAGGACGATCCTTGTCCCTATTCAATCCAAGTGGACATGCAGTCTCCACGTGAAACCCCTGGATAGCTACTTTGACATCCGCCAAGTAGTGAACCAATGCATGCAGCGACATCCTGAGAAAGGTTGGCGCAAGGCTAATAACCAGGCCCGTAAAAATGTATTATTATGACAAATTTAACAAGCCTCGGATATGGACCGGGTACACGACGACGACCACGGAAACGAAAATGGATAAATTGTTTAAGGATTTTTAAATGGAACGTACGCTTACTATACAGAGCTCGAGCTGCACAGCAGCAAGCCGATGCCCTGCCCGAATATAAGGCTGATATAACAGCATTACAAGAAATAAGATGGACGGGGAGTGGTGTTTTTCAAAGAAAAGAGTATGACATTTATTACAGCTGTCACGCAAAACACCATGTGCTCGGGGTAGGCTTTCTAGTCAGCCAAAAACTGAAGCCTGCCATCATCGGCTTTAATGCAATAAATGAAAGGCTATGCACTCTTCGCGTGCGAGGCAAGTTTAAGAACATAAGCCTCATAAACGTTCACGGACCTAAATAAGAGACCCCTAACGACGAAAAAGAAGAATACTATGAGAACGTCGAACGGGCCCTCAAGGCCTGCCCAAGATACGATGTGAAAATCGTTCTTGGGGATTTGAATGCGAAAATAGGTCGGGAGCCAGTTTTCAGGCACTACACAGGTACCCATAGCTTGCATGAGAACACTAATGACAATGGACTACGAGTCATCGAATTGGCAGCATCGAAAAACTTGGTCGTTGCGAGTACCAGGTTTCCGCGTAAATATATCGACAAAGCCACGTAGGTATCACCTGATGGAGCCACTCGCAACCAAATTGACCACGTGCTGATAGACCGCCGCCACTCCTCGAGCCTGATGACGGTAAGAACGTACCGAGGTGCCAACGTCGACTCGGATCACTATCTTGTTGGTACAGTTTTCCGAGTGCGGATTGCCTTACGGAGACGTATTGCATCCGCGGATCAGGTTCGAATCAACACGGCTGCCTTACGCAATGAGAATACCAGCAACACCTTTGGTCATGCGTTAAGACTCGCCCTCGAAGTGCTCGACGGAGGGAGAGTAAGTACTGGGGCCAGAATGCCGGGTGTAGACGAGAAATGGACACGCCTTAAGAATACTGTCATTAGTACTGCCACCTCCATCTTAGGCAGTAGTCGTAGAGATCGGAACGACTGGTTTGATGATGAGTGCAAACTAGCGACTGAACGTAAGAATGCTGCATACCGAGCAATGCAGCAGTCTCATAGGACGCGGGTACGCGAGGAGAAATACAAAGAGCTCAGAAGATCTGAAAAAAGACTTCACAGACAAAAGAAAAGTGCCTTGGAAAAAAACCTTGTCTGTGAAATAGAGGAAGGTAGAGAGCGAGGTCCGCACCAGGCGCGGAAATTCTACCAAATAATCCGCAGTATGATGCGGTACACACCACGCTGCACTTACTGCAAGGATAAAGAGGGTAATCTGATTACCGATTCTGAAGGCATTCTGGAGCAATGGCACGTGCACTTCAATGAATTGCTAAATGGTCAGCTCATAGAAGAATTGGAGGCTCCAACAATGCAAGACCAAGACCAAATGCTGCCGCCACCAAGCATTGAGGAAACATTAAAAGCCATAAGACAGCTAAAATCAAATAAAGCCCCTGGAGCTGATGGCATACCATGCGTTACATCACGCAATTCATGACATCGTGGTGCACGTATGGGAGCAAGAGGAGATGCCGGAAGATTGGCGTCGTGGTATAATTTGCTCCATACATAAGAAAGGAGATATCACAGTGTGCAGCAACAATAGGGGTATAACATTGCTGAGTACCGCCTATAAGATACTCTCCACTATCCTACAAGAACGGATGGCCCCATACGTTAAAGCCATCATTGGTCGATATCAGTGTGGCTTCATTCCAGACAAATCAGCAATTGATCAGATATTCACCCTTAGGCAGGCGATGGAAAAATGTCTGGAATTTAAGATTCCATTATATCACACATTTATAGACTTGAAGGCCGCCTACGACAGCATAGCCAGGGTAGAACTATATAATGCCATGAGAGAATTCGGCATTCCAAACAAATTGATACGACTTTGTAGGTTGACCATGACCAACGTAATTAGTCAAGTAAAAGTTGCGGGATTGCTGTCCAAACCAATAAACATCTATAATGGACTCCGACAAGGGGACGGTCTGGCCTGCCTCCTCTTCAACCTGGCCTTGGAGAAAACAATCCGTGACTCTGGCCTTACAACTAGAGGGACTATTGTCACCAAGTCCAGTCAGATACTTGCCTACGCAGATGACATCGACATCATCGGTAGAACCGAATGGGCTGAACAGCACTTCTTCACCCAGATCGAGCAGGCGGCACAAAAACTGGGACTGCACATTAATGAGGGAAAAACTAAGTACATGGTGGCAACATCTGCGAAGAGAAGACCTAACGTTGGCCAAACTATCAGGGTAGTGGAGCACGAATTTGAAGTAGTACAATCCTTTAACTACCTTGGGTCAATAGTATCAACCGGTAATAATATGGAAGAAGAAATACGCGAACGGCTGATTAAATCCAACAAAGCCTACTATGGTCTATCAAGGCTCTTTAAATCCCGAAATTTATCCAGAACATACAAGCTATTACTGTACCAGTACTCATGTATGGAACCGAGACCTGGGTGCTTAATAAAAGGCACTCTGAACTCTTGGCCGCGTTCGAGAGAAAGGTCTTAACGAGAATTGTTGGCCCCGTATGTGGGGGAGGTCGATTCCGGGGACGCTACAACCATGAGTTGTACGCAATCTACCTCGAAGCTAATATTGTAAGAAAAATCAAGCTCGGTAGACTCCGGTGGGCGGGACACCTAGCTCGAATGAGCGAAGAGGAGCCTGCCCGGAAAGGCCTTTGTGGCAGGATGTATGGAAGGAGACGGCGCGGCAGACCTTGTCTGCGATGAAGGGATGGCGTAGACCAGGACGCCCAGAGCCTGGGAGTGCCAAACGGGATGACATCGGCTCGAAATCGGGACCGGTGGAGAGATTTGTTAAATAAAGCCAAGAGCGGATCCCGGTTGTAGTGCCGATGATGATGATGATGATTGGGACTATTTTATCCTGCGACACAATTAAGCGAAGGCTTCTATTGATCAACTGATTATTCTTCCTGATAGCAACCCGGATGCGCAACCGTTCTGGCTCACTCAAGTGCCAGTCTAATTCAATAAAATATGCCGCAAGGATTCAACCACAACATTACAAAAAGAAAAAGACACCATGTCCAGCACCATCATTCTATCAGTGGATCATCATTCTATCAGTGGATCAAATACTCCACCAGGTAACGCTGCCGACAGAGAGTTCAGTTCCCATCAAGAAATTCGCCCAACGCCGAGCATTGGTTTAGCGGCGTAGATAGGACATATCCCCAACAGCAACAGCATCAGCCAGAGCAATCAACTTGGATTCAAGACGCAGATGATTCTATGCAGTTGGCGGCATACCTAACATTTCTGGTAGCGGCACAGGCTGGACATACTAAGAAGATGGTGGAATTACAGCCCATCAACTTCGACATATTGGCGACCACATCGCTTAATTACCATGGATCCACGATCCAACATAGGACTACGCCAAACTATTTAAACTATACTTACGGATCCACGATCCAACAGGGGACTACGTCCAAAATATTCATACAATACTTACGGATCCACGATCCAACATAGGACTACGTCCAAAATATTCATACGATACTTACGGATTTACGATCCAATATTAGACAACGTCAAGATATTCTGACTCCACATATGGATTTACGATCCAAAGAGAGGACTACGTCCAAGAAGGTCATAGATGACACAGAGGGATCCACGATCCAACATAGGACTACGTCCAAAATATTCATACGATACTTACGGATTTACGATCCAATATTAGACAACGTCAAGATATTCTGACTCCACATATGGATTTACGATCCAAAGAGAGGACTACGTCCAAGAAGGTCATACATGACACAGAGGGATTCACGATCCAAGAGAGGACTACGTCCAAGAAGTTCATCAATGACACCACGGATTTACGATCCAACAAACAATAACCATAGTGATCTCGACCAATGGGATAACAGAAACACAAATCACATCGTTGCCGCAGCTGATGCGGCAAATATCGCCTTTCAGGCACTTCTCCACAACCTGTCGGAGAATATCAACACCAAACAACGACAGCCTTATCTCGAGCTACAACGTTAGCAATCAATGGCCAACTGGGCCTTCGGCCACACACACACACACACTGATAATACGAATAATACTACGGTCCCATAATCAAGTATACTCTATAACTTAATCAATTAATAGAATCACTATATAATTAATGTTGTCACCCTACCATTTACCGTACCGGTTTATGAGCAACACGAGCATTAAGGCCTCTGAGCTCAACCACAATCACCAACCGCGACTTCCCACGGCGCTGACACGAAAACGTTGGTGACGCCAACTAAGGAGGACTACTGGGTCCATTGTCGGCGGCCCGGGAAGATGTTGCAGTTCCACAACAATACGAATTATACCAGTACGGAAAAATATGCTGCCACTGAACGCCACCTATTGCTGAATAGACGAAAAGCAGAATTGTCTATTCATTTGACTGTTTAAATGTTACTGTTTTCACACAGTTTTTGGTTGTTGTACTGTTTTTTAGACAGTTTTTATATTTAACGTTGTAAGCATCGAAAGTGTACGGTGCCTTTAGCACCTGTGGTTTGACAGTGACCAAATTCGTTTGTAAAAATAAAGTTAAATTTGTATGTATTAAATGTGTTTAATTTTTGTAACATTTGATGTCAGTTAATTACTGCCCAATGCGGCAGTCATTTGATGGGCTATAACGCCAAACCTATTTGCTGTTCTGCTTGACGCAGAAATTCACCTTTTTGCTGTTTCCCAGTTGGCGAACCATCGGCAACATCGGAATTGCCGTTCCCAGCTGGCGGTACAAATGGCAAGAAGCCAAAATAAAAATCAGCAGTTGGATTAAAAACATACTATCAACAACATATACCAACAACTTCAACATTTAGTTGAGGATCCATTTCGCAGATCTCTTCAAAACTGCGAACCAGAGGTACATTTGTGGGGGTTGTAGTATTGTACCGGACACGGGCACTAAGTTCATTCAATCCCCTACACTTGTTCCGCCGAACACCCGTTCACAAAATTATCCATGAATCCGCAAAAGAGAGTAAAATAAAATTCACGATTGTTGATATTTTTGATGTTCTTTTTTTTTATTTATTTTTTTTTTTACTTAAAATAGTTTATAATATCAATTCACAGAAGTTGTTTATAAATTACATTCACAGAAATTGTTTATAACTTAACTGCTGGTGATTTATTATACTTTGTCCGAATGGATAAGTAACACTGATATTTATCATTGATTTTCCTTGGTGGTTTCGTTACCACTTTTGGAAAAGTTTCCGTAAAGATAAAAAAAACTACGATCCGAATTCTTCTTATTATCGCGAATTAAAATTAAAGAAATCACATGTATGTATATAAATGAAATAATGTATAACAAACGGACAATAAAACTGTACACGACTTTAACATCTGTTGATACTAACTCGACTTGGGTGGCGTGGGCGCACTCGACGTAGAATGGACATTTGGTTGGCAAGCGACGTGACTGATCGCAAGGAAGATTGAATAGCGACTGATTCCAATCAGGGATTAAAATTGTCATTTTACCACACGCTCAACCAATCGAGATCATACTCCATGGTGCTCTCTCATTCTCTCCGCCCATCGATGTGAGTAAACCCTTTTAGTTAATTGGATGTGTCGATGGACAAAAGAGAATGCGAGAAACGAAACGAGAAGCGAAATGATCTCGGGGTTGATTCTACTTCCCATGCATTGAAGCAATATCAATGGTGGGCTGGTGACCTAGATCGGATACCGTGTGTGATCTCAGAGTGCAATGTACTCTGAGAAGACGAAATGAAATGGAATGGAAATTGTTTGCAGCTATTCAGCTGATAAAAGAGATCATTGATTCCAAGCGAATAGTGTCTGGGGGAATTCAAAGTGACGCTAAATCGGTTAGGGAAATATTATCGTGAGAACCAAACTCGAAGAATTTGGAATTACCCCAGCAGTTGCACGATGGTGCAACCGCGTCGTTTGGTCAGGCTTGGTTGTTGTTAACCAATATGACATTGAGATTCCCGTTGGAAATCTCATGGGGTTAATGCACTAGTGTTGCCGTATGGCAAGAAGGGGCTGAATGCCATTGTGCATTAACTGCTTAGTTTAATGACTCGTTTTTAGGATCTATCTTCCACAGGGGAAATAGCTGAACGGGGGAATATGGGTTGAAATGACGCGTTGAAAGCGGTCTAAATAGGGCTGAAATAGTGGGTTGGTTCTTCATGTAGTATAGAGAACCCCCACACATTCATAATTTTATTTTTTAGGAAGAATTAACAGAATTAAATTTTTACTAAGTATTACTACACACCGATCGTGACAGAGATTCAACATTTTCCTAGAAGGAAAATGATTAGTTGTTCGGTTGTTCTATAGAAATCCTGAAATTATTCATATAGACATGTACATACGTTCAAAATATTCATACATTTTTAGAGCATTTTATGCGACGGTCTGCTTTAAAAATTCTAAGTAGACAAATACGGTTAAACAATTTTGTTCGTGCAAATTAAATTGCTTCGATAAAAATCAACAACAATACAAAACTTAGAGATATAAAATTTATTACAATTCGCGCAGCAGCACCCTCATATTGTTTCATCAACATTTTCATATTACACCCCCTCACCCTAAAAAAAATATTACAAGTTTAAGAAAAGTGCATTTTTTCATACTACGTTAATTTTCGCCCGCTAGACGTCTGAGTTAAGCCCGGTGTTACCCGCCAATAGTGTTATAAGTGTAATGCAGGACCATCAACAAATTTATTTACAAATAACAACGCCTAGTGGCTACAAACTACGAAGGTAGCTAATATTGTTACCAGGAGTTACTAGGAGTACATTTTGTCCTTTTTTTTTAAATTCTTCCATTCACTAAAGAAAACCATTTCCGTTAAAAACTGCAAACATGTTTTTCCACCCATAAAATTAATGAAATATATAAAATATATATATATATGAAAATGGACCCACAATCGCTTTCTTACTCTATCACATTTCCTTATTTCTTCTCCATGCAAGCGAATGCACATTCGTTAACCTACATACACAGGGAATAGTCATGTTCAAAATAATTAATCAAAACATCAATGAAATGTAACCTCATCGCCTGTAAATAGACCCACGTTGCTGTATTTACCGAGATGTGAGGTAGTCTTTCAGTCTTATGTTACAAAATCCTGAAATCCTGTACAAACTTCGACAGAAATAAAACTTGTTCGCGACACTTGATCAGCGGAATGAAAAAATCGACGCTAATGAAATTCTTACATCGCTTCATATACATTATTCTTCGAAAATGTGGATAGAGGCCCTCCGTGTCTCGGATACGCCAAATGGCGGACCAGTTTCTACTTGGAAACTCCATTTGTGTTGACATCAATTAATGACAGAAAGCTTTTAATGAGAACACATGTTTCGTGCTCGCGCTGGATGTACCATACATCAGGATGATGTCTACCTTGTGCCCTGGAATATCTGCCCGAGTACGTTATGTGTGCGCCTAGTGTGTTTCTGGGGAATAACTAAGGAAATCACAACTTTCAATTATCTGAAATTAGAAAGTTCGTCGTCGGATGCCTGATCAAGTCGGGACACCGAATTGTGACTACGTAACCATTTACTGAGTCAAGCTTAGTCCTGCTTGTTTGGAAGTGTGTGAGTGGCATAATTGAGTTCCTTAAGAAATGCAATTATTGCCACAAATTGCTTCCTGATTCATGTTGATCCCTTATATGTGACCCTGGAATGAAACTAAAACCAACTGTAGGGTCTAATGACGGTTGAGGAAGTGGTAAATATGCCGGAAAGTAGTTAGGCTTTAAAACGTAACAGAAAAAAATACTCAATGGGTCGAAAAGAGTGCACAAGCTTGTTCGAATAAATATTCTCACATATAACACGTGCTTTTATCAGAAAACCCGTGGATTGGTTTGTTAGCAATGAACGAGTGTTCGCTTTTAAAACGAGAACTAGTGTGGGGTACAGTTGGGAGCCCTGGGGAACTCCAGCTTAAGGTTATCCGCAATCACTGGGATTGAACGGTCAAAAGGTTTTCTTACTCAATCCATCGATAACTCCGTAGAAAAACAATTCCAACAGTAGACTTAGAAGCCGAATTCTGTGGAACGATTTTTAAGATATTTGATACAACAACAATGTTTTCACTAAAGCGGATTGGTGATAAGTTCCATGCCGGTTGTTGTTACGTGTGATAATAGATAGTTAATCAGAAACTCAATAATCTTCGACAGAATATGAGTAAGTGCTATGTATAAACGTGAAGACGTATATGATGTTTCCCCCTTTATTTGGAATTGATTGGGTATTTGACGACTTTCATATATTTAAGTGTTGTGTCTATGAAAAACATTTCGTTGTGGTTTAGCGCAAAAATGTACTGGAAATCTAATCCGAATCATGCGCTTGGTAACTTTCAGCTCTTTGAGTGCTGGAGCTATACTAAGAGTGCAAAAACAAATGGAGGTCATGGTGTGCACAATCTGAAGCGGATCATTCAACGACTCAGTATCTGAAAAGTCATTGAATGACCTACATACATCGATCGTCGCACGTCAACGAAAATAATTATAAAAGTATTGTTCGCATGTGCGTGTCTCTCCCTCGCAGAGAAAATAACAGTGAAGTGTGGATGTGATCTACACGCTTAATAAACAAAAAAAAAAAAAATCCCGCAAGTGCACGTGTTAAACAAGCATATGGTTCGATCACGTGTGTCATCACACAAACAACAAATTAATATAACAATCAACGAGAAACATTTGAAAATAATTAAAGTGATGCACTGACCATGAACGATGATCAGATCATACCGAAAATGCCCCGTGAGTAGGGCGTTCGAGTATACTCACAGCTAGGCCGGTTTGTCGTCAGGGGCGACTAAAGGCCGAGTGGTAGGTGGGGTCCCAATGCCCTGCCGTCCGCTGAAATCCCACCCGATCATGTCAGAGGGAACATAATGCAAATATTTTGATAAATAACCAAACTTTAAGGAACTCGTCATCGCATAATTGGGCTCGGTTTCATGGCTCTGTCGACGTTAGACTGATAACAGCATTTTGTAACATCGGGGACATCGGTTACACCAATACGAATGTAAACGTCGTCCACCAATATTTGTAAACAGCGAAACCTGATATTGTGGGGGTTCTTTAAGCATTCCCGAAGAAACACCTGTGGGGTCGGTGGGTGCGGTGCGCCAACGTATGGCACTATTTCACTACCGCCCTACTTACGTGTTCGTCGCAACCGTCGTTGGAAGTTCGTAGTGACAAGGGAAATGAAAATACCTGTTTTATTTGTAGACGTTCCTTTAAATGTGTTCTTTATTCTGCTCCCGCACAGTTCGGCTTAACTTGATACAATTAATTCACGCACTTAATCGTAAAGATCGCAACCTTGTCACTTGAATCTACTTAATTACCACCACTCGGCTATGTCATAAGATCTTATTCTCTCCACACTCTCGATACTAGAAGCATTTAATGGATAATCCAAATGATTAGTTATTTTGCTTCAGTGCGTGACACTTTTCACTTTGCCAATTTCTTTTTACTACTCAAAAGCGGTATAAACCAACGGTGAGAACCGACCCACCGATCGCATATCTACGCAGCTTGAGGATTCAGAAAGAACGTGGACTCCCGGTCGACTCGGGTGAAGGTAACACGCGACTGTGTGCACTCGGTGGTACTTGGATTGCGACTCTTTGTTGCGGGCGCCACGGTGGATAAATTGCGACTGGCTCATGGAGTTGAAAATCCATTGCGTTGTGGTAGTGGCATCGTAAACTCATTGTCACTTCCTAAGAATCTAGTGGAAGAGTTGCTATGCCTATGCATATGAGTTTAGTTCCAGCGAATCCTTGCCGTATAAGCTAAGTTGGATTCGTTGGTTGTGTATACCAGGAAATTGAAATTGCTTGGGTGCAAGAAGGGGTATCGTTTAGATAGAAATGTTAACCGAGATAATTTCAGGGGAAATGTGCGCGGTTTGGTATACTTGCTAATGTTCCGTTGAGGATTTGAATATACGCTTTGTTAAGGCATATGAACTTCGGAGAAATGTGTGCGGCTTGGTATACTTGCTAATGTTCCGTTGAGGATTTGAATATACGCTTTGTTAAGGCATATGAACTCCGGAGAAATGTGTGTGGCTTGGTATACTTGCTAATGTTCCGTTGAGGATTTGATTTTTGCATGTTTGCAGGTTAGGGTTGTGGGTTGGTTCTCCGTGTGATGTAGAGAACCCCCACACACCCACCGCCCTAATCCAACTCCCCGTCCCCAACCTTCAAGTACCTGCATCAACCATAAGTAGCTTACCTGCATACGAGCAGCACAAAGCTCACTTTCAACCACTTCCCACCTGAAATATAACCCAATGTAAATATTCACAATGGAATTCGACCAACGACTCGCTATGGGTGCAATGCACAATTGACGTGGATAAATACACAACCGTCATTGTGTAATCATTCCGATCACCAGATCCGGTCCCACGGTATCATTCCCTTAAACCACTTGTGGGGGTGCGAGGTGGATGTACCAACGTATGGCACCAGTTCAGTATCGCCCCACTAACTATTTCGTGGCCGGATATTGTCCATCAAACCAATAGGAGAAATAAAGAACTCACTGATGTTGTCAGTCATTCACACGTTGTTTGGCTTTCTTGTCACTAACATCTTGTTTGCACGGCCTACAATAACCGGTGGCCGCTCAAGGGAATCTTTAATATCATTAATATCGCTATTGAGGGTGACAAGGATCTGAACCATCACACGAGTTATCCGTTCCGCCGACAAGCACTCAACTGACACGATTGTACCCGGTACCGAGTCTTGAATAAAATTGAGAATCAAGGGCCCCGACCCCAATCGACCGAGACGCGATAACCGCTTATTGTATGCTCGGGGGTTTGCACCCCCCGAGTGCAGGTCACGAGGGGCCGTGTTTTTAGCCGGGGTGCGCGCGCCGATGGTAGAATGATGACTAACTGATGAGGGAAAAAATGTATTCTACTTTCGAATAGAATTGCTATGCTTGCATTGCAGTTCCAGCGAATCCTGGCCGCATAAGCCTAGTTGGATTCGTTGGTTGTGTATACCAGGAAATTTTTTTGGGAACGCGAGTGACTATGGGTATGCATTTTCGGGGGAAATTGGAGTTGCTTGGGTGCAAGCAAGGAAATACCGTTTAGATAGAATGTTGGTCGAAGTCGTTTCGGGGAAGTGTACGCGGCTTGGTTAGTTGTTAATGTTCCGTTGAGGATTTGAATATGCGTTAGTTACGGCATATGAATTTCGGGGAAGTTAAGATTGCTTGGTTACGAAGAGGAAATGAAAATTCAGTAATGGATTGACCGAAGGAATTTTGGGAAAATGAATGCGGGGATGATTAGAATATATTCTGTTGAATTACAAACTCTCGTACCATTAACCAAGGCAAACAAACGCGTATCTTAGCGTTTGACCCCCGAAATATCGTTTCTGTTGACATCATACTCAGAAACCTATTTCTGCATCAACGAATCGCTAGTTCAAACATAGCAACCTTTCCGGCCGCTATTTGCACAGCTGACCTATTCGAATTCAAATATCCTTAATCAGTTTTTGTTGTCGTTTTTCCTTATTCGTCTGCAGCCGATACATGCAATATTGTTCTTCCCCGTGTACAGGCCCCCTTCCGGTTTGTGTGCATCTCGAATAGTGATATCCGCGCGAAACAACATCTAGAATCGTCAGGGAGCCAGATAGTAAGTAACCTTCAAACCGCGCACACGTACTGGTGACGTGGCGTGAGTTAGATTTGAATCGCGCAATCAATTACACGCGTCGAGTCGATAATCAGGAGTCTGTGGTGAAGCATCGAACGTCGTGTGAGTCTGGGTTTTAAGTAAATCGGTCAAAACTCCCAAAACAACAAACTTTTTTTTTAACTTAACAATCTAGAAATAAGAACCGAATCAAACCTTCAAACGTAGTAAATAAACCACGGGCAATGACAATTATGTGCTAAGATCATTAATGTCCAAGGACAATAAGTAAAATTAAACCAAAAAGTAGTTGTGAAAATTAGTTTGTATAAAGAGAACGTTAATGTCAAAATCACGCGGAGCCTTTTATTCGTCCTTTTATCTGGTGTTTGGTTTTTGGATGGACAATTTTCGCAGCGTGTAGTAGGTGGTGTTTATATTGAACCCGCGTCCATGTTGATGCACAAGTAGTACAAACCGCCACAATATCCTTTCCGTAACTGACCTCCAGGTTGATTCGTCAACTGATTCGACATATCTAAGGTGCTCAGGATACGACTTGCATTCGAGATTCCATACTAAGGGCGGATTCTGCGTCTTTACGCGGTCTTGCCAGAGTATGGAGACGTTGACAACCAATAACATGCAGACCATGTTTTTGAGGGTCGTGCTGAGGAATTCCGTTAAATTTCCTTTTGTCTTTACCGCTCGCCGAATGCCGACCGATCAGCGACATTTTTCGAACATCTTTCACGTATCGTCGATCGGATACAGATACCCCACTCGCCTTCTGAAGTTGTCGTCCTTGGCGATTTTAATGTACACAATTCCGGCTGGTTGGTGTATTCTAACAGAACCGAGAAGGCTGGGAGGCTGGCGGAGATGTTTGCTGTTAGCCGCAATTTGACTCAACTCGTGGAGGAACCTACGCGAGTGCCCGATACCCGAGGTGATTATGCGAACAGTCTGGATCTGATTTTCACATCCGAGACGAGCATTTATACCATGGAAACGACAGCGCCACTGGGAAATTCGGACCACTGCTTGGTATCGATCCCACAGCCACTCGCATTTCAAGCAAATAAGCAACTTAAGCAGCTTTGCCATGTATGGAGTTATGGGGACGGCAACTGGGATGATTTGCTAGATTTCTTCGCATCCTTTCCCTGGTCGGAGGTGTGCTTTGGATGTTAAGGCATGGGCAGAGTCGGTCGCAGAGATTATTCTTCTCGAGATGGAGATCTACATTTTACGTTCCATCAAACGAAGTTCATCTGATAAGCGTTGGTTTGATAAAAAATGCGAGCAGATTACAGCGACAGAAAATAGAGTTTTTAAACAATGGCGCTTCAATCCCACCAACGCTCGTAGAACAAATTTCAGTAGGATCAGAAACGCGTGCGATCAGGCGATTGAAACCGCGAAGAAGGACTACAACGCCAGAGTGACTGGGTTCATCTTTGGTAGAGGTGGATCAAGCATTTCGTGTTTTAATTGCAATTAATTGAAGATTAGATGCAACTCCAATATTATGTAGTGGGTGTTTTACGAAACTGCATCGTCCGAACTTTGACAGTTGGTTCTGTGGTGTTTATAACAGATGCACACAATACAAAAGCAAAAAAGTGAAGAACACCGAAAAGAAAATCGAATAATAAAACGCATCAGCTGTATACAAAGTTATAACATAGCAATTCCACATCAGTTGAGTGTACTTGAGTTTAGAAATCGAATTCGAGCCCGATGCTTCAATGCCTCGCTTCTCACCCGTTTCTCCATGTGTTCAATTCAGTATCTTCACTATCCTTGCTTAGCGCTATAGTCCGATGGCCGTTCTGTAGTGCAAGACTGTGCTAACTATGTGTTTCCGCTGAGTATACTGAACATAGATTACCGATATGTGAGCAACCAACTGTAGTGCAGTTGCGATCTATAATATAGAGTTGTTTTTTTTTTGTTTTATATCCACATTTATTCAACAATTCAATTACATATTTCACTTAAGACTAAATGTTAACATCTATTTTACAAATAACATTCTTACATTAACTTACTGGCTCTTCGCAAGCACTCTAAATTACACATTATCATATTTCATATGCCTTTCGGCGTACAATAACTGTTTTTACAACATGTCACAATAATTGATATGTTTTCTCTTTTAAAATTTATTCTATTTTTTCTACGTCCTGTATTATTTATATTTTTTTTTTCTTTTTTTTTTAATTACATATATAGGGGGTTGACAAGCAAAATAAAAATAAAACAAAACGGACAAACATAAACAAGGAATAAAGGAATACAAATAAAAATTAAAATAAAAAAATAAAAAATGAATTCCTCAGCACGACCCTCAAAAACATGGATTGGGGATAGGGGGAAGGAAAGCGGTGTGCCTGAGTGGCATACTATGTTTGGGGACGTGTAGTCCTTTCTTCATCACTGATCCACCGCCAGTTGGGATGGGATCGATCTTTTATTGATTTATCTCTTTCACCGATCACCATACTAAAACGCAGGCGATCTTGGAAGTTAGAGATATCGTTATGGTGGAGAATTCGTTTATCCCTGGCACCACGGAAAGCGTGATAAATAATAGGGACTCCACGTTTGTCTTGGATAAGTCCTTTTTTATCCAAGAAAGGGAACGCTTCTGGGGGAATGAACCCATTCTGGAGAGTACTCTCCATATACATATCATTGGGATAGAATGCTCCCGGAATAAGATCGTTTTCGCTGCACATTGCCCTTGTTGTGTGACCACGAATAGAAGGGATAATGAAGTTATCTATCCTGTTTAGTCCTGATTTGTCATACAGGACTTTATTCGGATAGTATTTATTATACTGCGACTCTGGGGTTCTATGCATTCCTAGGCAGGAACGCAAACACTGCCTCTCGAACACCCGAAACTTCTCCATGTAAAATGGGGATATGTTGTAGCATACCGGGCAGCCATAAACCAATATTGGTCGGATGAATGCTGAGTATCAAATTATTTTCACCTTGGGGTCCAGCAGGCTACTACGGACGAGTCTTCGTGTCATTGCATATGCGTTTTTAGCTGCTATAAGAGCAGCTGCTGTATGCTTATCAAAGTAAAGATATTGATCAAGCCAGATTCCAAGGTATCTGACCGCAATTTTTACATGTAGTGGAAGATTATTACTTCCCGCAATAGAAAATGATTTCCAATTCCGTTTTGTGTCCCTTGATGCACTGGACAGTGGCGTTCTGAAAAGGATGGTCTCTGTTTTCTGGAAATTTAGTTTTAATTTCCAGTCGTCGCAAAAACGTTTGATTTTGTTGAAATCATCTTGCAGAAGTCTGTTGATGACATCAATCTTTTCTCCAGATCTATACACCACAATGTCGTCGGCAAACGCAATTGCATGGTTGAGAGAACCCACTAGATCACTAGGGTAAATGCTAAATAAAATGGGAGAAATTACTGCTTCCTGTTGTAAGCCGTTTTTGATGTGGAAGGTCTTGTTAGAGATTATATCTCCACATTTCACTACAAATTGTTTACCCATTATCATATCGTAGATAATGTATAACAAATATTTGGGCATACCTGGGTTTGATAACTGTCGAAAGCGTTTTCAAAGTCAACCAAACAGGGCCCTGTGCATTGTCTCTTCGCTTTGTTCCACTGTATGTCGGAAACAAGTTTTGTCGCAGCATGAACTGTGTCATGTTGCGATCGAAAACCAAATTGGTTGTTCGGGATAATACCATTTTCCTCACACCAGTTAGTCAATGCTTTATTTATAATTTTCTCGAATACCTTGCTGATGTTCGGAAGCAAACTAATCGAGCGAAGATTGGCTGGGTTGCTCCTGTCCTTGCCCTTTTTGGGGATGGGATGGACTACTGCAGATTTCCATTGGATTGGATAATATGCATTATTTAGGGCGTTATTGAACAAGATAGTGTAAACCTTCACTACTTCAACAGGTAAATGCTTTAGAACAATGTTTGGAATACTGTCTATTCCAGAAGATTTTTTGTTCTTAATCGATCTAAGAATGTCCGTCAGTTCATCCTTGTGTACAAATATACTAGTGTTTAGATCTCTAAGCGGGGAATCCGCTCTATTATTTTCACTAAAGATAGTGAAACTTCGACTTAAGAGACGCCAATTGTTAAGTTCATTGCGTAACGAAATATGTTTTTGGAGAGCCCTATTTTCCAGGTCAAGGTTAGAATGAGCCGATTTGTTCAATCTGCTTCGAAACAAGCGCCAATTGAGTTCGCCTTTTTTTGCGGATCCTCGACTATTATGAACTCTTCGTTAGAGTTGATGTGTTCCAGGGTAAGTCCTGCGTTCAGCAGCGTTTGACAATTCTCGGGAACTCGCAGACATGGGATGTCATTATAATCTTTCCTTCGAAAGACTTTATTTATTTGTGGGAACATATTCGGTACACTAGCTTTAATGGCTTGAATTCTCTGGTTCCAGTCTTCATTGATTACTGATCTATAGTTGTCACGGATCAGTTTTTGAAGATTTTTAATTAATGACTTAATTGTTTTTATTTCCTGGCTATTTGGATCTCTGAATTGTCTGTAGAGCAGTTTTAACTTAGTGTTGCTAAAACGAAAAGAGAAAACCGAAACAACAAACGGCGCTTCGCTAGCGCTGCCTCAGTCTCTCTCTGAGTGGACTGTATTTTCCGGCACTGGCCGGCCAACGATGCTTTTTCCCTAAATTTGAGAGATTGTACCTCCAGAGCCGGACTCTTCTCTGGATTGGCGGGCGTTTGAGTCTTGCCCAGTACAAAATCCTGAAATTTACCAAAAGTGGAAACGACCAAAGGAGACAAACCCAGAAAACAATACGATTAATTTATTTTTTATTGAATATTTCTTGATCTCTTTATGTTTGGTCTTTAACAAGACCTTTTGCTTGGGAGCTCTTTCGACGACTCCCACCGCTTCAAAAAAAAAAAAAAAAAAAAAAAATGTGGCGAGAAGGCCGAATTTGGCGAGACAGGACATATGTGTCCTTCATCTTGTCTCTGACTTCTGGTCATCTTGCGATAACCAGAATCACCCACATCCGTGAGGATATTGGGCTCGGTCTCGCGGCATCTGAAAAGAGAAGAAAAGAGGGGGGTATCCAAGGATAGTGTGGACAGTGTTAGTCCAAGTGTTCTCTAACTACTTTTATAGAGGGATGGTGGGAAAGAAATCTTACAAGACCGGTGGGTCTTGGGTGCGGTAGTAAACGCAGATCACGTCTTTGGCGTCTGATAATCTGCTCTTTGGTCGGTGTGTATGTTTGTGTTTGTGCCATCTTGTACCGTGCGTTCGTGTGTTTGGTTTGTTAATTGTAGACCCTATGGGATGGGTCCAGGAATCCTCTATTATAGAGGGGAATGTTGTTGGGAAGGGTGCTTTCTTCAGTTTTGTACTGAAGAAGAAATTGTGGGGGTTTGATCCGAAGAGATCGAGAGAGAGAAGGGTCAAGAACGCAAGAGTCCCGTACAAGTAGGTTCTCGCTGTTCTGAATGTTTTCGAGGTACTTATATGCTAATTGAAGCAAGTACTCGTCGATAGGGGTAATGGAGGCGCCTTCGTATAGGTGAGAGTTGGGGTAATGACGACCGTCAGGCCTTCTAGAATGATTGGTGCATCTTCTGAGGAGTTTCCTTTCGAAAACCCGAAGTCTTTCCATTTGAGCCGAAGATACGCAGGACCATATGGGAAAGGCGTACGATATTCCAGATCGGATTAGCTGCTTATAGCAGAGAAGCTTAACTTTGGTGTCAACTTTGTTCCTCCACTTCAGGATGTTGTGCAGTTGCTTAGACCGACCAAGGCCCCTTTGGAGAATGTGGGTCACATGTTTGATGAAATTCATTTTTGGGGTATAAGTGACCCCGAGATATTTCATCTTGTCCTGTGGTCTAATCGTAGTATCTCCCATTTTTATTCGAATATTCTGTGAATATCGAGAAGTAGGTTGGGAGTGTTTACTACTCAGAATTATGGCTACTGCTTTGGATGGATTAAGTCGTATTTTTCATCGACTGTAATACTGATACAGTTCGTCCAAGTGACGGTTGAGTCGATTTGTTGCGAGGTTAGGGCCTTTGGTTGACGTGTACACCAGGACGTCATCCGCATAGCATATTTGGTTTACTCTCCCGTCCACAGGGCGGGGAATATCGGAGGTGTAAATATTGAATAAGATGGGGCCTAGAATGGAGCCCTGTGGTACGCCTGCAGCGGCGTAAAAAGTTCGGGAAAGCTTTCCATTCATTCTAACTTGGAAGGTTCTGTTTAGAACGAACTGGTAGATGATGCTACATAGCGTTCTACTGAGGCCAGTATTCAGTAGTTTAAAAGCGAGACCTTCGATCCAAGTCGTATCAAAAGCTTTTTCAATGTCTAGGCTTACCGCAACGGTGGGTTCCTTATTAAAGAGCCGCACGCAGACGTGGTTTTGAAATAAATTGAGAGCCATAGTGGTGCTGTGCGCTCTTCGAAATCCGAATTGGAAATCAGGTATTAGGTGCCTGGCACTGACAAAGTTATTTAGCTTCTCGTATATGAATTTTTCATATATTTTGCTGATGCAAGTAAAAAGCGAGATATGGCGAAAGCTTGGGGGGTGATACGTTGGTTTCCCAACTTTTGCTATTGGACAAATAATAGCGTGCCTCCAAGCTTGGGGAAAGTACCCCATGTTGTAAGCATGGTTGAACAGAATGGAGAGCTTTATAAAGAATAAGGCAGAAAGCCTTCGCAACGAGTGGTATGACATGTTGTCGATACCAGGTGACTTCTTAGGGTGTCGAGATTTAACCAGACTCTGTAGGGTATTTGGTGTGATGAAACCGTGACCATTATCACGTGTGTCATCGAAGTATGCACTGTTAGTTGGGTTAAAGACAACAATTGGCTCGTTGAAGTCGTCCAACTTACTGTGGACCTCTGAACTAACGATTGCATTAGTTTCCGGGTCGCCATCTTGGAGAGTGAGTTTGTGATTGTTTTCGAAGGTCTCTCCGATGATATTTGCTTTATTGGTGTCGTTATTGACAACAACACCATTGTGCATAATTGGCCCAGTGATGCGGGAAGTGCCACATATCTTTTTAACATTTTTATAAACGTTCTGGTCCATCTGGATACCCTTCAGCTTGTCTTCCAATTGTCGGGTACGATTGTTTTGGATTCTCTGTTTTATCAGTGTACCAATGTTGTGAATAATGGATCGCAATAATGGCTCCCTTTGCGTAAAGCGGTGACGATATCTCATTCTGCAGAGCTTTTTACGCTCCCGGATGAGACGAAGAGTGATGTCGTCATGGGGAATCTGATAGGTCTTTTCAAGTTTATACTTCGGGACATGAGTCTCCGAAGTTTCAACTAGAATCTCGTGAAGTCGTTTTGCAACGTTGTTTATCTCAACCGTCGTTAGATTCCTGTCAGTGGGAAGAGAGAAATGGTGGAGTTTATCGTTCAATGTAATATTGAAGTTGTCCCAGTTTGTCCGCCCATAATCGGGTATGTATCTGATATGGGCCGGGATGCTCGATAGCCGCGAATGAATGTGGTCACAGCATTGTGGTCAGATACACCCGCTGAAACTTGAGGAGGAGTGATTTGTGGAAGTAAGTCTTTGGACACAATAAATATGTCCAGAATTGAGTTACCTCGAGTACCAACCGTAGGTGCAACTATTTCGAAGTTGAGGGCATACCTGTTTGCGGTGTACCATTGGTACAGTTTTGTGCCATTTGGGCAAGAGACAGAGTTGTTCCAGTGGGGATGTCTGGAGTTAAAGTCGCCGCCGCTCCCACCGCTTCAGCGCCGCGCTCACCTTTTATTACCAGCAGCTGTCTCCTCGTTCGCTTGGTTTCGATAAATCACTCGTTTCCTGTTGAGTGATTTGTCGCGACTGGTATACAGCTGTCTGCCATGCTCCTCCTTCTTGAGTGCTTGTGCGCCGACGTCGAGTGCTTGTGCGCTGGTGCCCAGTGGTTGTGTGTCGATGCTGGGTGCTTGTGCGCCGGGAAGTATGCATCGCCAACACTTAGAGAGCAGAGTACTCTTTTGCCTATACAGCTCGTCGATCGTTGCGTTTCTGTACCGGTTTGTATGGCTCTCACAGTGTGACACTTTTGGGATAGAACGATTCATTGTATTAGTAACAATGTTGTTCATCGTCGAAAGATAATGATCAATTTCGTCATCATGAAGATTTCTGTCAGTTGGTGGATCTATGCCATGGGAGCGTAATTCTTTTTTTATTATCCGATCAAAGCGCGACCAGTGTGCTTTTCCGAAATTAAAAGAATGTATCTGTTTGTACTGCTCAAGTAGTGTGTGTTCGTTTGGGACATGTATTACAGCACCAAGTCCATAATGATCGCTATCGTACTCGATTATACGAAGACAATTTCGAGTAGTTAGATCCGTATCTAATAGTTGTATTCGCTCGTCCAGCAACAGTAAATCCAAGAAGGAATTTCCTCTTGGATATGACGGGGTACTTGTAGCGTACAATTCTAGTTTATGTTCGATAGCGTTTGTTTGCCACCAGTCGAACAACGCATTGCCTCTTGTGTTTGTGATAAGGTTACCCCAAGTACTGTGCTTGGAATTGAGATCTCCCGCCATAAAGAAATAATTATTTTCTGAGTCTAACTTGAGACTTCGAAAAAGGGTATCAAGTTCACAGATAAACTGTATACACTGTGGCGCTTCGGGAGCATAAGCAGAGATAACATATAGATGCTTTTGACTTTTCAAAGAAATATCTATAACGCAGGCTTCTAGTACCTGGAACTTGTATACATCTCTACTGTAAACGACTTTGTGTTGTAGACCATTTTTAACTAAGACAGCGACCCCGACCCCCTGAGTGGAATATGGACGATCTCGTCTAATTATTTTATAATTTGGGTAGCCCGAATTGTGCCTCTGATTCAGCTTAGTTTCGCTAGCCAAAAGCACATCTGGGCGTTCAGCTTCCAGAAGATTGCTGAGATTATCCCTTCTTTCCATGCGGATTAGTGAATTAACATTCACAGCAATAACTTTTAGGGTTAATTCAGTCGCAGTGAACGTTATGATTAGAGTGTGGGTTCGTCTGGGAACAGGGTCGAATAGATAATGTCCGTTCGATCCACTTGTTCCGTCAGTTTTTTTTCGATCATTCCGAATTTTTTATCAAACGCAGCAAACTGTCCTTGTATGGACGGTAATATTGCTGTTATATCAGTTTGTGCCTCTGGAGCAGGCGTTTTAATGATATTGCGTGATTGTTCTAAGATTGGTGGATTTTTTACTCCACCTGCCATATGAGCGTATGACACACTTGGTGCCACGAAGTTGTTGTAAGAGCGAGTTTTCATCTTTTTCTCTTCTTCAACTTGCTTCTTTCTGGCTTCCAACTTTGATTTTAGTTGTTGGTACTTAGGGCAACCTCTAAAGTTAGCAGGATGACCTGAGTTGTTATAGAGGACACAGGATAGTTTATTTCTATCCGGTAGCTGTTCTTTGCCCAATGGACATTCTCCAATGATATGTTTATTTAGGCATTTGACGCATTTGAAATGTATATTGCAATTCGCTGCCACATGCCCGAAGCGTTGACAGCGCATACACTGCAATACGCGGTCGCACTTCTTTATTCTCTCCCAACTTATTGTTTCGTGACTAATGTATTTAATATATCTAAGTCCGTCAATTTTACTATTGGGGCTTAGCGACACAATGAAGAAAGGCAACCTACGGTTGCGATTTCTAGAATTTCCTGTAGAAAATGGTTTCACACCTGTAAATTTCAAGGTATCGTTTTCGAACCTTTTTAGTTCTTCGAGCACCTCTTCGGGAGTAAAGGAAGGGTCAACTCCTTTGAGGAGCATGGAGACAGTTTTCTCCGATTTAGGGGTGTACGTGTAGTACTCGCTTTTCGATTTCCCTAATGCCGATTTAATTTTGTTATACCCTTCTAAATCCTCACATGTTAAACTTATCTTAAAATTATTTATTCGTTTTGTTTTCAAAGTTTTGCATGTCAACTCACCCAATTTTATGACATCCTTTGTCTCCATGTAGCTAATGTATATAGGAGGTACTTTCTCCTTTTTTTGACTGGCACCTGCTGAGATGTTTCCTGCTGTTGGTGTGATTCGTGCTGTTGAATTGGTTCCAGCTGTTGTTGTTGATGTGATTCCTTCCGTTTAGTTTCCTTGTCTAGCCGTGTTTTCTCTGCCTTCGTGGGTTGCTGTTGTCTTTGTTCTCGCTGTTGTTGTTCTAGCATTTTCGTTTTTCGCTCGTTGTGGCTCAGGTTGTTTTTTAGTTTAACAACTTCCTCCATTTGTCTATCCAGTTCTTCTTTTTTACGACTAATCTCATGGATGAGTCTGTTGAGGACCTCGATCTGATTACTAGCGTCTGCATTTGTTTCGCTGACATCTAGTTCTTTGAATTGGTTTCCAGCCCCTGAGTACTGGGCGCCATGGGTGTTGTCTTCGTCATTGCTGGTGACAATCGACGTGTCTGTATTTTTATTTTCACTTGTTCTAAGGCGTTTAGTCTTTAGGTTTAGGTCCGTATTTTGCCTTCTCCGATTTACCATTTTGGCATCCATTTGTTTTACGTCTATATTATGGAGCGCGTGTTCTCACTTTTTTTTTTATTCTGTTCTTTTTTTTTCACTTTTTTTTTTTGACAAACAGATTGTGGCCTCGCGCACACACTCACAATGTTCGCGCACTCACACGTAGATATCGTTAACGTGTTACGCACACACTTTTTGTATTAAATTGTGTTCTTCGTTTTAACTGTCACAACACTTGGCTTCGTTCTCTTTTAATTGATTCTATTTATTTATATTTACTTTGTTTTGACTGTTTTTATCACTGTAATTTATTTGTCCACAAATAGTCTCTTTATAATACTTCAGCCACTCGCGACACATAAAAGCAACTTTTTTCATTTAATTCGACCGCCGAGCCGAAAACACGTCCGCACTCGGTCACTGTGTATCGTTGTATGTGTAATATAGAGTTGGGGTAGCGAGTTATTGTATCCGTTACGAGATAGGTTACGATATTATGTTTTATACTCTAACGAAACCGGGTGATCGTATATACCGATGTTCTTCGAATCTTGCTCGCGTGGTGTTAATGAATTCATCGGAAGGAACTCAATTATCGGCAGAGTACAGAAAATGTGAATTGTTTTATCAGTGTCGAAGTGTACATGATAAATAAGTGAAAGAACATTGCGTGATAGCATTGTGTCACACGAGATTACCCATATTGATTGGCTTCTGGGCCCCATGGAATGAAAATTGGTTTGATTGCGACATACAAGGTTGCCAATACGCACATTTACGTTGCTTCTAGATTATTTCACGAAATCTTCGAACAGCTGTGGCGTTTCTACCAGATACACACACAAGATACACGCAAATAGTGAAGAACACCGAAAAGGAAATTCGAATAAGCAAACCATCAGAGCCGTAAACATCAGTTGAGTGTACTTGAATTTAGAAATCGAATTCCTACACGCGGCAGTGGTCTGATGTGTTGAGCAGTGGTTACATTGTTAGTGACTCTAACCGCCATAGCGCCAGTTCGAATCACACGTTCTTTACTATCGTCGCAAACCCTATACAGCTACTAAAGGTATTTCATAGATTACGGTCTGCAGAGGATTCGCGAATGGCAGTGCATCCGTGGATGTGTAAAGCGAATTGTATCTCCTTCCCCCACACATATATCCAAATCCCTACGCCTAAACTTAGATTCAAACAAATCCATCATCCAAATTCACAAATCCGTTCCCCCGATCAAACAAAATTCCTGATAAACGATCAAATGTTCGTTTATCACCCATACACCCAATTCCACATAATCCCCAAACTAAAACAAACACATGATAGGTTGAACCAGATGTGCAATCAGCATACCCGTATTCCAAATTTCCAGGAATTTGCTTAACCGAATTCCTAACGCAACTTCCCAGTGCTCGACTCCAGCCGAGGTACTTTTTTGAGATTTTGCCTACATTTCGATGCATTCACGATATAAAATCTCGATTAATTTCTCTTTATAAAGGGGTATGCCTCGTGATCCGCGCGTTCAGTATCTCAAGATCAAGTATCCCTGGAGGAAGTGCCCCAGGAGAGCAGTTTAATTTAAGCAGTTGAATTTAATAAAAGTGTTTTAATTTAATAAAAGTAGTTAATTTGTTACTTTAAATAGTGCTTCTAGTGGCTGCTCCAACACAGGCGAGAACGGGTGAGTAGAGTCGTGGCATACGCACAAAACATCCTTTCAGCTTTGCCGCTTACAAGCAACACCTGCCCCACGGAAGCTAGCCGAAAACCGCTGGGGTTGCTCGGAGCAGGGAGGGTATTCCTGGCAAGGCGGCTACCGCAACGGGCGAACTTGGGGGATCCATAAAGAGATCTTGTTCATAAAGGTCTAAAATAATATCAATATATAAAATAATTAGACTGTAGAGCAACAAAGAAAACTATGCCAGATTGGCGCGGAAAGTGGTAAGACATTTAAAAGACCGGGCGAAGGTCATACAATGTGGGTAAGTACTCCAGTCATTTTTTGCATATGAACCAGCAGAATTTTATGACATTCAACACAGTTACTCAGGAGTATGAAAATGGACGGGTATCCTAGAAACACATGCTCTAAAAATGCATCCACAAAGTTTGACACTTTTAGATAAACGTATTATCGACGTTTCATTGAGAGAATTAATAAACTCGCATCGCACTTTTATGAAGACATTTCCTTTAGTTTAAGCAAACAGATAGCCGTGTTGAATGTCCGGCGCTGTGCTTCCTCGGTTGAGGGAAGAGCGGGGACCTTTTATTATTCCTTTTCTTCTTTTGCTGGTCCTGTACGCACAACAATCTTATTACAACTTTTCCACTCTGCTGATAGAAGGCAGTCACATCCGCAAATAGTTAAACCAATTAGATCACTCACTCTGGTTCCTAAGAATTCTCCACGTATTATGATCCGCGTCTCAGGCGGACCTTCCTTAGGTGAAAGTCGAGTTACAACTGGCTGAGGCGCCATTAACAAGAAAAACCCTTTTTTAAATTCAACGGCTCTTAAAGGGTTTTAGATGATATTAAAACTCATATATTATCACTATATTTAATATATTTATATCAACTTAGGGGTTCTTAATTCAACTTTCCAAACTCACAATTCAACTTACAATCTCAAACTGAAAAAACTATTCTCTCTCTGATACTCAACTCGTTCGGAACTGAAATTTTTCTATTTCTTTAATATTCTTCTGTGACTTTTCACATGAATCAATTTGGACGAAAATCCAAGTTGCTATGTTTTGAATAAATAAAAAGGTGCAGGTTATTAAGTGTGCTGTAACTGGTAATATTGTGAATGTTTATGAATGGTATGTATTAAGTGAGAATGTAATATATGTTAAGTGAAGTTTTTAAGGATGTGTTAGGAGATTCAGTGTTAAATTTAATAAGGGTAGTATTCTGGAATACAACAGCCGTACGCACGTTGAACAAATAAACTATTTATCTACTGCCAGAAATCAGGTCTATTAGTCTGACAAACTATAGCCGACAACTAAATATATAATAATACTACTGCAAACGCACGCTCAATGTATGGCAGGACCCAGTAAATTGATTGCTAAGCCGTCATAGGATAGGGCAATCTCCCTCCTTCAACCCAGTACCAACGCAAAATTCCTCCGCAATTTGAAGAAAATTACCCAGCAGTGTGGCATTTAAATTAATTGGCCAAACATTCCAAGGGAAAATGATTCCCGAAAATAAAACCTGTAATCCCCAGTCAATAACTATGCTGCGAACCATGGGCTAGGTACCAAACTTACTCAGCTAAAGGGGGTCGTTCGTCCCCTAGAACATTGCCAGATGTTGGGCTGGAGTGGTTGTTTTCGTTTTAGCTTTCCTTGTTTTTGTTGTTTTTTGTGTTGAAAGGCAGATTCCTCGTCAGAAAATCGGCAGAAGGCACCCTTGAATAATTCGAGGTGGTAAGCAAATGATATTCCCCCGCAGGTTATTTGGGGAGAATAATAATTCGAATCTACGCTCGTTTAGAGTGAACATTTTTTCAAAGGTTTCGTTTTATTATTTTTTTTTATAATATAAGAATTTCCAATGCATGCCTTTATACCACACATATATTAAGCTGTATAGGAAAAAAATGTCGACCATAGAATGAAAAGCTAACAAGGCGCTGACCGGAAAATTATGCGTGAAACAGTGTACTAATAGTCAATACGGCGATTATAACGAGTTGCGATGTTAAATCCTTTTGGTCAGAAATAAAAAATGTTAAAATGACACTGAGCCTCATTAAATACGTAAAATGTTCAAATAAATTCAAAGTAAGTGAATCCTTTTGCCTCTCCTCTGTTCGCTCCATTTGCTATTTGCACAATATTTTTTTATTGTTTGCAGTCGCGTTTGGCGCTCGAATGGATTGTGCCAACTGAGGATTTATCTTTCCTCTGAAAGATTGAAGACGTCAATAGTGAACGAGGATTTGGATTCGAAGATTTAGTTCGTCTACGAGACATTCCGTTCGGAATATTAATGGGCATCTTCGGATGTACTGTCGTGGCTGGAAGTGGTTGAAAAGGACTAGAGGATTTGATTCTTTTTTAGGTTCTTTTCTTTGGGGGAATGAATGAGAAACAAGGCCAAGGATAGGAAATTCGTTCGAGTCCACTTTTCGGTGCATTATGTCATTGGATATAATGCGACTTCAAGTACGGACGCAGATTAATTTCGGCTTGGAAAGGAATAATGGATTCCTGAGAGGGGATGGAAAGTTTCATGACTAATTTCTATGGCGCTGTATGACTGCAAAATGGAAATTTAAATACTGATTCGTTTAATTGAGATAGACGATTTAAATCTAGAAATAAGCGATGATTGTCGTGAATTTGATATGAGATAGAAGAATGGCCCCTAAGTATTTATTCTAATTTGTGTATATCAAGGATTTTTGTTCTCTTAGAATATAGCATGCATGAAAGCGTCAAGGACGGTAATTGGCTCTATTGGTATTTAAGCGTTTTGACGTCATTTATAATGTTTGGATACATTATATTGTCATGCACATCTTTCGCCGACAATTCTGCATTTCATTCAACATATCGCAACTGTAACGAATCAGCACGACCTAGAACTTTTAAGAAATCGATCAAAATTATATCCGAAATTTTTTTAAGGAATTTCAAAAAAAAAAAATCTTACAAGAATATTAGTACGTACCAATTTTCTACTCTATGATTTAGCCGTTGGTCACACACTAAAGAGGTGTTCAATACAACGCACACAACTTTAACGCGGCTTAAATACTTTTTCAAGATTACTCATTTCCAAGCTGCGGATAATTAATATCCGGATTCGCTGAACGAGTTCTAATAAATCTCACTGTCTTTTGCTTATTAAAGACCCCAAAAGTTGGCCAACAAAGAATTTGAATTTGAATTTCTCCTGTCTGAGTGCTTAGGAACAGAATTCCAAACATATGAACAGTGTTCGAGTACGGGTCAAGTTGGGATTTCTAAAGGAGAAGAAGTTGGCTTTCATTAAAATATCTTTTAGGAATAAAAAAAAAAAAACTCAGAGTCCTGGAAGCGGGCTTGACGACACCTTTTTATGCTTCGTTACCTTACCACAGACAGCGACGCTGAGCGAATTAATGCTTTTCTGATGGTTCAATCACAAGCTGTGGTACTGAAGATTCGTTTTTTCTTGTAAACATTGTATATTGCGCGTTTATTGCTTTGAAGTGGAGGGGATTTGTCTTTCAGCACCATGGTAGGATTTTATTCAGATCTCGATTCAATGAGTCGACTTGGCTGCATCCCAGCGTGGATGTAGCGCTCCACGAAGCCTTAGCCCCCCCCCCCCCCCCCCCCCACAAGTCCTAAAAACTAAACACCACAATGCATATCTTCATATGCAAACAAACCCATGTTAAAAGATATCCATTTCGTTGCCATACACAATTTCTAAAATCTTTATCTCCATCTGGATTGTAGCCAGATGTGTACATTCTAAAAACATAAATCACATTCCTTTTCTCCAGTTTCTCAATGAAGATTTGTATAAAAGGGCGATGAATTTCAGATTCGAGGATCAGTCTTGGGTCCATCTATACCCTAAAAATGAATTTCACCAAACATGTGACCCACATTATTCAAAGGAGCCTCGGTCGGTCTAAGCAACTGCTTGGTGAAGTGGAGTTCAAAGTTGACACCAAAGTTAAGCTTCTCTGCTATAAGCAGCTAATCCGATCTGGAATATCGTACGTCTTTCCCATATACTCCTCCATATCTTCGGCTCAAATGGAAAGACTTTGAGTTTTCGAAAGAAACCTCCTCAGATAATGCATCAACTACTCTAGAAGGCTTGACGGTCGCCATTACCCCAACTCTCGCCTATACGAAGGTGCATCCATTACCCCTATCGAAGAGTACTTGCTACAATTAGCATACAAGTACCTCGAAAGCATTCAGAACAGCGAGAACCTAATTGTACGGGAGTCTTGCTTTCTTGACTCTTCTCTCTCTCGATCTCTTCGGATCAGACCACCATAATTTCTTCTTCAGTACAAAACTGAAGAAAGCACCCTTCCCAACAACATTCTCCTCTATAATAGAGGATTCCTGGACCCATCTCATAGGGAATACTGCTAACATACACACACCGACCAAAGCGCAGATCATCAGACGCCAAAGACGAGAATTGCGTTTACTACAGCACTTAAGACTGTTACGGACCTACCTCGCGTCCAGGTCCTCACTAATTTCTAGATCATCGCCCAAAACGGAGATGTCATCCGCATATGCAAGCACTTGGGTGACCGCGTTCGGGAATGTTCCGGCCATGTTGTCATGTTGTACATTTCTGTTAACATACTCGAGCTCAATGTTAAAAAGACACGATGAGAGGCCATCTCCCTGTTTTAGTTCGTTGCAGATTTCAAATAGTTGTGAGAGGTGGTTTTCTATTCTAACTCGCCCTTTATTTTCATTCATGCAGATTTGAATGAGGGCGGCATACTTTTTCGGGTTTCCCAACTCAACTGCAATATGGTACAGTCTTTGCCTTGTGACTGAGTCGTGGGCTTTTTTGAAGTCAACGAACAATTGGTGAACCGTATCTCCGTATTCACACTTAATTCCCAGCAATTGCCTTACTGTGCACATTTGCGCGCTCGTTGACCGGTTCCTACGTAATCCACACTGGTAGTTTCCCAGTATTTCTTCTGCGTACGGTTTAATTCTTGTAGTTGGGAACAATGATATTGCTCTGTAGTTTTTGCAGTCAGATCTGTCGTTTTGTTTTTTTTTTTTGAATATGGGGGCGACTATTGAGCTTTTCCATTCTTCCGGAGTGACGTTGTGGCGGTTCCGCCAAACCCCACGGTTCGCTTACTTAAAAACCCCGATAACTTCCACCCAATCTCATAATTTCGCTAATGCAATCGCATTAGCACCTTAAATGCTTCACGCATCAAATAGATCCAATTTATATAATCTAAAAGTACCTGTAAAAGAATTCTTACCTTTCATGCATTTCTTCCCATACAATTCCCTGTAAGAATCCTTTCCTAACTTATCAGGAATCCCAATCTCACCAAGTGCATTTCCCCCTAAACGAATTCCTGAAAACAAGATGATTTGGTTTACATACAATGTAACCATCATAACAGGGACCATACACATTGCGTCGCCTATTTCTCGTCCTCACCAAGTGTATCATAAATCACCATACATACACATTGGCTAGCGACCTACACCCAAGAAACCAAAACAAATATACGCCTCTCGTGTCTCTTGGCACCAATTAAATCCTACAGCATAAGCAAATTCAAGTAGGAATTCATTACCCTACCCTTACCAGCGATGCCATAAACACAATTCCCGGTAATCTAGCTAAAACCCATTAGCACATTTCCACATTGCATTGGCGCCTAGTTATTTAGCCGTAATGCACATCTCAGAAAAATGCCCAAACGTTCCCTTTCGGGATCTGCTTCTCATCAGCGGCGGCGAGAGAAAACAGAAAATCAATTATCATCCAAGTAGATTCGGTTTGTTTGCTTTACCGAACTCGCATATAATTAATGCACATTTTCCCTTTCTTTGTTTCAGATTCGTTCCCATTGCCTTGTGTATGAAAAAACCAAGGTGATCTTCACTCACACATCCACATACATTGCCAAGTCTTTCTTCCTCGTTTTCACCACGAGAGAAACACTTTCTCTCTCGGGAAAACTCACCCCATGAACGAGTCGGCTCACCACGAGTCGTTTATCGCTGAGTTCATTTTCATCAGCAGACCTGTGCGGTCGCGTTCACTCCCACTCTCCGTAGCACTGTGGAGATGCGCACTAATATTTCCCTTTTTAACGAGTCGGAGTTGGACGCTCGCGAAACAAGTAAATCCTTGAAACGGTGCAACTCAATTTAACGTATTATTTAACGTATAATTTAACGTATCTACCGGCTGATATCTACAGTCGCGCCTAGTGTTGTTAAGGAAGACCATGTCAATAAGTGGCTCCGTGTGAAAGATTAATAAGGACACCTGTTTAAGATTGTAAGGAACTATATTCGCCAACATACAATAGTCGATTAATTATGTTAATCTTTAATGTGTAAATTTCAACTAAAAAATAAACACCAATGGAATCACCATCCAACTAAATAACAGTTAATTAGAAATAACCCAGTGGAACGATCTTTAGTGTACAATAAAAAAACCATGATTCAAATAAAGGAACTTGTGAACTACCAAAACGATCAGCGTTTCATCTTATTCTCCTGTGTTTCACTTAACTTGTTTCCTGTGTTGTGAAGTTTTGTTTTCTTGTCGTATGCCTTCGGTGGACACTATTGCTGCGGCGGAACTTTCGATTAGTGATGGGGAGTGAAGTGAATCAGCGCCGTACGCCGGTGCCACATACTTCGTCCCCCACAACCTCCTTATCCCATATTGTTCTAATCAGTTGGTGGATCTTTCGAGCGGTTGCCTCTCCTCCATGCTTGATAAGCTCTGTCAGCATGCAGTCAATTCCGGGAGCCGTTATAGTGTGTAACCGACTACGCCATCGGGAAACTTAGTTCACTGGTTAATTTCGGGTGCTCAGTCGCTTACATTTCAAACGAATAACCAACCTCAGCACAGCCTCGTCAAGTACGGAGGTATAGGTATGCTACCTGGGAGGATTTGCGCAATTCATTCGCATCCCTTCCATGGTCAGAAGTGTGCTTTAAAGAATCCGATACTAGATAATAAAATGGAGGAAGTTCTTCAATTAAAAAGGAAATTGAGCCAGAACGGCCAGAGTTGAAAAACGAACAACAAAATCGACAGGAACAAAGGCAATAAGGGAAACAGAATCCCTCGATTCACTCGTTTGCTAATGATAGCACATTGAGTTTCTCATACTAATATGGACATTCCCGACAAAACTCTTCGAATGTCATTACCAACCAGCAGATTATGATACATTGAATTCAGACCTCAACAAGATATATCAGTGGGGCTTATCTAACCGAGTAGAATTCAATGCCTTAAAAACTCGGTGGTGCCTCTTGTCGTTAAAGGCGAGCCCCAAGGTAAATATACTGTCGAGGAACGGCACTTGCATCGACGAAGCCAAAGATCTATCAATCCACGGCACTAGACTCTTAATTGAAATTACCACATATTTGACTCTTAATTGAAATTACCACATATTTGAAGCTGCGAGAAGTGCAGCCAAATGTATGGGGTTCCTTAAAAGATGGAAAACATACTTCACTCCATCCAACCTGGCCACTATTTACAAGGAGTATATTCGTCCAAAAATGGAGTTCAACTACCATATTTGGTCAGGCGCATCTAAAACTGCACTACATGTGCTCGGCAGGATGCAGAAGCGAGCAGCGAAACTTATTGGGGACTCAGCCGTAAGTCGATCAATACCGTCGTTAGAACACAGGCGCAACGTATCATGCCTATCTCTTTTCTATATGTTTTACCAGGGTCGTTGCTGAACTGAATCTGCTGAATGTGTTCCGCCCCTTCGGACATTTTAGCGCGATACCCGTCAATCTGTGAATGCGCATCAGTTCACGTTGAAGGTGGACTTTAGGCGCACAAATAAACATAGAGAGTCATTCTTTAGCCCAACCACTCGAATGTAGAATGTTCTGCCTGATCATGTGTTTCCTGATCGTTGTGATATCCAGACATTTAAGACCAATATACATCGTCTTCTCCTTTCCTTATCCGCTTCGCCTCCACCCGTTCGCACTGTGCCCTGACATTTAAGGGTACTTAAAAATCCCCTTTTGTGAGCGCGTTAGTGTCAAAAAAAAAAAAGAGAGTGCATACCTGATTGCCGAACACGAATTAACTGGCCTTCAGAAGCGCATCTGGCGACAAATGGAAGTAACATTCCGTCCTTTTACGCATGTGCAGACACGAAGTCGAGCGTTCGTCCAGTGTCTTTCGAGGACGGCGTGTCCTTGTGCTATGTCAACGCAACTTAAACAGTGTGCTGTTATTGCATTTTTAACACTTGCAAAAGCGACTCCTACTGAAATTCATCTTGCGTAAAGGCTGTTTATGGTGATGATGCTTTCGATAGGCCTACTTTAAATCGATTGGCAATAAAACTTCGTTACCGCGAGCCTGGAAAGCCATAATTATTAATGGAACACGTAGCGGACATCCAATCGTTACCACATACGATAATCATTGTAAACTCGTCAACGATTTGATTCAAAATGACCTATGAACGACTCGAAATCTTATCGCAAATAATATTGGAATAGCCTAGAAACGTGTCGGCTTTATTATTGAACAATTCATCATCATCATCATCGGCACTACAACCGGGAACCAGTCTTGGCCTTATTTAGCAAGTCCTGAGGCCTGTTAAATTTTCCATAATGATTTGTTTTTTTCGGGCAAGGTCATTAGTCTTGCGCCAGAGGCTCCCGACAGGGAATCGAACCCCGGTCTCCCGCGTGACTGGCGGGTATACTAACCACTATACTATCGAGGAGCAATTATTGAACAATTGGGATACTATAAAATCTGTGCACGATGGGTCCTATGCCATCTCACAGAACAAGATCGAGAGAGCCTCTGGGAAACCTGAAGTTTGAACAGGTTACATACCACCACTATTCCCCTGATCTAACACCATGCGATTTTTATTTTCATTTTTTCTACTCCAGAGAGGCGTCGGAGTTATCATTACACCGCAGATGATGTGGTTAGGGCCGTTGTTAAGTCATGGATTCGAACAAGTTCAAGAGATCTTTGAATGGCGGAATAAGAAAAGTTGTTACATGTTGAGAGGAATGTATTAACTTCAACGGTGACTATGTAAATGTATATTTTACTCTGGACCGATCAAGAGGCATGGCGGATTTTTACCGACTGAAACCACCTGTGAGGGTTCTCTATACCACACGAAGAACCAACCCACAATTCCAAGCGATTTTGACCGCTAACAGCGCGTCACCATAACCCAAACCGGCAATAGCACACACCACTCAATATGTAACAGCATCCGTCCCCAAATCTGCAATTGCATGGGAACCCCAAACTTACCAAGAATCCATCTCCCAAGCTGTAATAAATGCATATTCGAATTTGCAACGGAATACTAATCATCTCCCCCAACTACATCAAACCGCATATAATTTTTCTAAAAAACTGCTTCAGTTAATTTCCTATTTAAATTATATTTCTCGCTTGCAAGCAAGCAGCACCAATTTTCCCCGAAAACCAATCCGGCTCACTTCCTACTCAAACCATTTTCCTCGCTTGTAACCAAGCGACGTTCAGTTCCCCCGAAAATCATTTCGGTTCCCATCCTACCCAATACCAATTCCCCTTACTGGTAAGCCACCAGCACGATGTGTTACATTTCCGCGAAACAACCATCGCAACGACCAAGGCCCATATTCCCTTGTCTAACCGATAACTCATGCCCGTTCCTTTGGCCGTGTTTCCAAACCAATTACTTCGTATACATAGCGACAGAGGAATTTAACTCAGCCTGTACGGCAGTGGTTCTTTGGAACTAAATTCCCTATGCAAGCATAGCAACCCTTTTCAAGTTCCTAGTAAGTGGCAGTGAGTTTATTTAACTATGACTCCACCACCAACTTTTTCTTGCTTTTAATGATTCACTCGAGATTCATCCGCCGCTGCGTCCGCACACGCACAGTCAGATTACAACCACCGTAGAGTGCGCACCGTCGCGTGTTATCTTTCTTGCCCAAGTTGGGTCGATGGGGAGTCTGCGTTAGTTATTAGTCCTCAAACGTCGTCTTCTGTCTTTCCCCTCGTGACCTTCCCCCACCCACTATCTACACTTTTACTACCCGTATACATTCCTATCACCCCGCCCCTTTATCCTACTACCCGGTCTTCGCCAACCCATCACGTGCACAGCCACCTTCCCACCTTTTTATCTTCTTACTTATTCGAATGTAATTTTTTATAATCCTATTTCTTAAGTTAGTTCGTAAGTTTTTTTTTTTTTTTTTTTTTTTTTTTTTTACTTTTAATTTCTTTTTCTTTTTTTTTTTCTCAAACGCTTGTATTAAGTGTAATAAACGAGGGTTCTGCTCTCACTAAACTAAACTAAACTAAACTAAATTTCCACCGAAACTAAAAGAAAACGCGACAACAAGGTATTCGTACTATTAGACTGAATCCGCCTCTCCCGAGAGAAGTCTAATAAAAAAAAATTAAAAAAACAACCCTTTCTCATATCGCGCGGGCATTGCGTAGCATACACGTAACCGAAGGAATAGGTAAAGCACTTCGCTCGGCGCCTGGAACCGGGGCAACGGCCAAGGGAGATCAATCAAATGGTCTTGTAAAAGGCAACCGAGTGTTTGTCAAATCCGCAAGGGGACCTTAGACGTTTAGTAATAAGGACTATGGACGCCGAAACATGTTAACTTTCTTTTATTTTCATAACCCATTGTTAAATTTTCTTTCTGTAAATAATTGTATTTCCATCGAGTTGCACATCACCCCCGTGGAACAAAAACACCGACGAGTAAAAAAAAAACATACAGACCTCCCGCCAGGCACATATTCCCGTTGATCCCCGCGGTACTTTCTTTTAGATATTCCATCGCGGAGCGGGACCAAGTTTACCTATTACTCCGCTCGTCGCGTCGCAACTGCTGCATCATATCACATAGAATACGAGGGTTGCCTTTTATATTTCGGGATTAGAGAACAAAAACAAATATTGATCATCGAAAATCACTTTATTGTTTTTCAAAATATTCCCCATGAAGATCTATACACTTTTGCATGCGTTTGAACCAACTGTCGAAGCACTTTTGCCACTCTGATTGAGGTATCTCCAACACATGCATTCTGAATGCAGCAACCGCTTCTTCAGGTGTCGAAAAACGTTGACCTCTCAGTTTGTTTTTTACGTACGGGAATAAAAAGAAGTCATTCGGTGCCAAGTCAGGACTATACGGCGGATGACCCATCAAATCGATGTTTTGGGTGCTCAAAAATGCAGTTGTCGCAGCCGATGTGTGAGAGCTCGCATTGTCGTGGTGAAGAGTGATCCGTCTTCGGCGGTTGGTTTTCCTGATTTCTTGGAAGACAACTGGCAAACAAATGGTTGTGTACCACTCAGAATTGACTGTTCTGCGTTGTACTAGTGGTACGGTTGCGACATGTCCAGTTTTTTCGAAAAAACAGGCGACCATTTGCTTGGAAGTGCTTCGTGCGCGAACAACTTTTGTTGGATTTGGCTCATCTTGAAACACCCAGACAGTCGACTGCTGTTTACTTTCGGGCTCATACGCGTAAATCCACGATTCATCACCTGTCACGATGTCATAGACGTGTTTCGAAGCACCGCGACCGTATTTTTTGAGCATTTCTTTCCACCAATTGACACGAGCCTTTTTTTGGGCGATTGACAAATTGTGTGGGATCCAACGCGAACAAATTTTTTTGACAGTCAAATGTTTATGCAATATTGAATGTATGCTGGTACCACTAACGCCTAAGGTTGTCTCAATCTCACGATAGGTCACATGACGATCTTCCAATATCAGTTCGCGCAAAGCATCAATGGTTTTCGGAACACCAACTGATTTTGGACGACCTTCACGAAATTCATCTTGGAGTGAACTACGACCACGATTGAATTCACCATACCATCGATAAACACTGGTCCTTGATGGAGCTTCATCGCCAAAAATTGAATTAAGTTCATCCATGCACTGTTGCTGAGTTAATTCACGCCGAAAGTTGTAAAAAATAATCGCACGAAAATGTGGACGATTTAATACCATTTTTGGGCCGAGATGAATCTTTTAAGTTACTGTAAACAACACAAATAGCGCTCGTATGTCAAAATGTTCTGAGTGCGTATAGCCTCAAAAATGTCCAACTTTACGACAAAGCTGTCAATTGCCGGATTGCAACACTAGGGTTGCCAAATCCCGAAACATAAGAGGCTACCCTCGTACCATTTGTTACGAACCAGGCCTGTTTTGAACTCAGCATGTATTTGTTACGTCTCCAGCGCCGTGCTTCCTCTTTATATCGAGGGAAGAGCGTGGAGGTTTTGATATAAGCATATATCTCCTCTTCTTTGGTTTAGTTTAAAATAATTTTATTTCATTTTAAATTCTTTTATTGTTTTGATTTAATTTCTCATACATTTCTCTATTAATTTATTTTGCTCTCACTTCTAACTGCTTAGAACTGAATACTAAACTGAACTGTATATTCAACTCTATCTTTTTCTCAACTGTAATGAAACTTAACTATAACTGAACTGATTCTCAACTGATTCTCAACTGATTTTACAATTAAAATTTCTCTCTTCTTATGCTACTTATTGTTCTAATTGGTTGTAAATTATAATGTGAACAAAACTAATTTTATCAAAGTATTCCCTTAGTCTCTGTGACTTTTAAATTTTGAATTAACTTTGAACGAAAATCAGAGTGCTATGTTTTGAATGAAAAAAGGCGCATGTTATGAAAAGGGGCATGTTATTAAAGGTGCTGTAACTGGCTTGATATAGAATATTGTGAATGTTTATGAATGGTATGTATTAAGTGAGAATGTAAGATATGTTAAGAGGAAGTTTTAAGGATTTGTTAGAAACGTAATGAGATTCAGTGTTAAAGCTAATAAGGGTAGTATTCTGGAATACAACATATTATATTACTCCTACCGGAGTAACTGTCCATCTGATATGCCCCTCCAAAATCGTACATATCTCTACAAGCACTTACATATAGGATTATATATATGATAAATATGATTATAAATATGATTACATATATGATAAAGTTAGTATACCCGCCTGTCACGCGGGAGACCGGGGTTCGATCCCAGTCGGGGAGCCTCTGGCGCAAGATTAATGACCTTGTCCGGAAAAAACAAATCATTATGGAAAATTTAACAAAACTCTGGACTTGCTAAATAAGGCCAAGACCGGATTCCGGTTGTAGTGACGATGATGATGATATGATAAAAGTATATATGATGAGCTAGAAAATTGTACTTAAATATACTTCTTGTCCGATCGTACCATTTGGTTTTTGTTGACACTCCACAAGCATGTGTGCATTACTTTTCAACCCATCCTCGTATCTTTGACATTAATTTCGACTGGAAACCGCACAAAAGATGTCAAATACAAACTCATCAGTGACCGGGACACAAGTATGAGGTTTCCCACTTGGGAGATTATATTAGGAAGGAAATAATTTTAAAATTAAATAAAATACAAAATATTTAAAAAAACAATTTTTTTTTTGGTTTAAAGTCCAACTAGTTGAAAGTCAAACTATACTAAAGATAAATGAGAGCTAGTGACGTTTCTATCAGTTTTGATATGACTAGCAAAAAGTTTTAAAAGTAGATCGTCCCTGTTGGGGAACCCATTATTTAATCTTAAAAAGATATTGTCCTTATTGGGAAAAACTTTATTTCAATATTATCTGTAAATGTGTCTTATCTGTTTCCCTTCTATAGATAGTACCACTTTCCACTGTACTTCGCATGGACATTTCACATCTCCAAGTACTTTTCCGGCATTGCCATCACTTAGTTCATGTTTAAAATTAACTTCAGTTGTACAGATAAAGACAGACGATGGTTCTTAATCGGAACATATATAGAATGCTCTGCCGGATCATGTAATATAAATTCCAAATCGATACACATCAATGTTTCCTGCCTTTATGCTGAGATTGCACTACGCCTAGTTAATGGGTATATCAAAAACATATCCAAACGAGAATCACAATATTTACGTTCGTTTGACAATTTTGATTTAAAGAGCCGTGTGTCATAAGCTACCGGTGCTGACATGGAACACGCCTTTGCCGGACAAAGGGTCAATTGTCTCTTGCATGAACTCGTAGTGTCGTATTCTTATACAGTCATATACAATAAATAAAAAAGCACACGTTTCTACTATAGTGATAAATAGACAATCGTGTTCAATCGAGATGCAGAACCTCTTTATACATAGCATTTCTACAGCCGTATTTAAACTTAATGTTACTTCCACAATCCTTGAACAGTTTACTTGCTTCACACGGCTCCCTTCCTTTCTCGACTTACACAGACGTTATGTCACAAAGTCTCAGAGAATATCTCTTTGTAACGATTTCATTAAATTTAGCTCTCCCTTGTTCCCGTGTGCGTCGGAAAAGGACCGATTCAAATTATTTAAGAATCAACAAGATAAGTAAGGTGAGTGGACACCCCATATGCCGGTTAGCTACTTTGGTATACTCTAATTTAGATTCTCGAAGATACATTTTCTTTCTCTCGTCCTTGGAATAATAAAACCTAAAATCATGTCAAAGTTTTGTAAATCTCCCTACATCGTGCCCCTTGCGGTTCCATCATTTCATATAATTATCGCAAGAAGGTTTCGTATCTCTAAGGATATTAAAACTAAAGCTCGAAAAACGAAGGGCTTCCTTTTCACCTCGTCAAGCTTCCATTGAATTTTTCATTTCAGTGTACTCTATTGTAATGCTAAAGGAGACAAACAATTGGTGACATTAGAGGCTTACACATTCCACCCATATAAATCGCACCATCCTATCACCTCTCGTCCCTTCGTATAGATAAATATCTTGAAAATGTTTTCAGTGGAAACCCAAAATAGCCGCTTGTGTCTCTACTGCTCCAGCCGTGCAATTCTACCGAGATTTCACCTTGAAGTCACCTTCTTTGGTGAGTTTCCAATTTTTTTTCATGCCATCAGTCATTGTCGGTTCATTAATTAAAAACAATCTCTTGCTCTGTATTCACATGAATGTTTCGGGGAAGTCATTAAAAGAAGGCATGACCCTGCAAGAGAGAAGGCAGCCTCTTAAATGGTCGCTTCTTCCGTCTGCCAATTGAATTACACGTCCGTTTAGACTATAAGGAGGATACAACTTTCTTCATCGTAAACTTCCTTACTGGGCCAATGGACTACTTTGCTTCTGATTATCTCGTCCCTAAAGAACTTTCCCTACCTCTCTTTATATCTAAGTCTAATTTGGCGTTGTGATGTCGCACCGATCCTAATCTGATTTACTTCGTCCTACTCCGTTTCCCGACTCATCCGTTCATCTTATAGTTTAAAATTAAAAGTAAACACCTCACAAGTGTCGAATCCTCTGAACATAACGTAAGGATATTGTGATGTCTTGCCGTGCGACCCCTTGCCAAAGGTAAGTGATTCATTGCTCCTTTCCATTTAGTGTTTCCAAAGTTTGAAAAATTTATTACCTAGCCCCCCAAACCTTGCTAAGGGAAAGCACACATCTCTCTCTGTGTCTCTGTCTCTCTCTCTTCCTCTTTCCTAGTATTTACAGTTTTATTGCAGTAATTTCTCAATGTATACACCTTGGATTGAATTGCTCTGAACAGCACCTGAAGTACGAAGGAGCCGAATGGAAAGGAGCCATACAAATGATTACCCAATTTATTTGCAGTTGAATGAGGGGAACTGATGGCGTGGCTGAACATCTCTAAGTATCAGTCCCAAGACCGCCGTATCCTATTCAGATAAATTAATTAATTAAACACGGCTACATAGGTCTGTATGCTGGCACTGTTATTTTGTCTAATGGTCAGATGGATGGTTTCCATTGTTCCCCGCAGAAATTGCCGTCCAGTCGGCAGCTTTAATGTCACCACCGTCTGCATGAGTCATCTATTTAGAGTTGTTTGGGGATAATTGTTGACGCTTTTGTTTTGTTGTTATCGACTCTTTGCAGAACAGCCATAATTCTGACATTAGACATCGTTGCTACGCAAACTATATAATTCGGAGAAAAGAAAACGGTTCAGAGAGGTGCAACAAATCATCCACAAAACATCTTGGGGATCCCAATGTTATACTGCCACAGTTAGATTTGTACGCTTATTCTGAGACACAAAAGCTAATCCAGCAAATGAGATTAAAGTAAAGTGAAATATATAGACAGAAAGACATAGAAATTCATAATAATAAAAGGAAAAATAAAACAAAAGAAATTAATCAAATTCGTCTTTAATCCCTATAAAGGGCGCGTGCGAAGGGTGCTGAAGGACGCATTACCAACCGAACGCAAACCTAATTTCTTTCCCCTTCTTTACGAAGACTTGGAAAGGGGAAACGCTTCTTCCAGAAAAGATAGCGTGGAGGATGGTAGGTTGACATCGCGTGCCAGTACTCGCATCATGGCCCACAGCAACATGGCTGAAACCAAGCTTCAAAAGGCGAACAGCGGGGCGCCGAAGATACCCCAAAAAGGAAGTAAGCGGGGAGGAAGGAATTCAGAAATCCATATCGAAAAGCAAATCCGCAGCACAATTGCCACCAAAGCAAAGTTGCTTAGGGAATCCGAGCCCGAATAAACGCGCCACAACAAACTCTCAGCTCTCTACAGCAGTAGAATTCTAAACAAACGAAAACACAACCGGAACGGACACGTGGATTACCGTCAGTCCGTCACGTCATTAGCCAACGAGAATTCCCTAAGAGTTTACGAAGAATGGACCACCGATCACCAACAGCAGCGGCCACAATAGGTTACAGATCCTTGGAGACTTCTCCATCATAAGCTCGACGGACATGCAAGCACCGAGGAAAGAACAGGAACACATCAGTGAACCAAAAAATCCAGGTAAGGCCCTTGCTCTCAAAAAATTAGTGTTTTGTCCACCCATTGTAATCTATAACGCGACTGTGAAATCATGATTGGGGTTCTGAAAGTTAAAGCTCCATCGCTTAACTTCAAGGTGACGTACACCTTGTTATATAATTAAGTTCAATTAATTATTCCCCCCCCCCCCCCCCCCCCCCCCCCATGAATAGTTATCATCTCGTGTCTTCACGTGCATATCCTTCCCGTTCGCTCGAAAAGAACAAGTTAATCTAGTAGCCACACGACCAGTTGTCACCTAGGGAGACGTCTTTCGCAAAGAGCAAATCTGCAGCACCGAAACGCCCAATAGGCAAAATGTCCAAACACAAGGCAGACCCGTAAGCGCAATAGGCGAGTTCATGAACTTATCTAAAAGAAATATTCGGTATGGACGTGTTTTCACTATTATTAAAGATAGCGGCATTTACGGCGGGCATTAATCAGGGTGGTGTGATAACACCTAGCTCCAAACTGTAGTTCTTGTAACTTCTGGACCAAGTAATCGGATTAGGTTTTTAATTTTTAACCCTTTACGTTTCGCCACTTGTGGATCTGTGGGGTTTCTTTAAGGCTCGCCCGAAGAACCACCCATCGTCCTAACCCAATTCCCCTTCCCCAACCGTGCTATACTGTACCCATCAAAGCCTCTTACCTGGATAGGAGCATTTCAAAGCTCTCCTTCGATCTGTTCATACCTGAAACATAAACCCACGGCAAAATTACCATCTTGCCATGTCATCAAACAAATTGCATCAACTAAACCATCTCGCTTCATCTGTCATGAACCGATCGGTTTCTATGGGCGGCCACATGCCCATCAAACACCCGCCAATCCTTCTGTGTGTTCTTGTTCCAACAATCCGTTGGCCCAAAAAAGACACGTCGGGCAACTTGCTTGCTTGCACATCTGCGAGCCCAATTTCTGATGATCGATCGCCCAAGCGACAACCGATCATTCAATTGGACACGGCCATGATTGTTATTCAAACAATCATACCAATGATCATGTCCCACGTACCGTTTTCCTAACCCAAACAATCTCCACCCTAGCCATTGCCATGGTGAACAAATCTTCTGTTTATTTAACGTCATTTATTTGAACAGCTGCAGGATTGATCGCAATTCTTACATGTAACCGCCGATGCATCATCGTTGTGCGCGTCCAGTGTATGGACACCCCAATCAGATCTGCACGATCACATGGAAATTCTTCCAACAAAACTCAAATCGATCGTTCCACCACCGTTGCATCTAGTGGTATGTCGAGTTCACCAGTCATAAAGGAGTCAGATTTAACCGGTCCAGGAGACTAGTCGAAGTCGCGGCATTTTGGATTGCCCTAGTTGTGCACTGCGTGTAAGCCAATTGTAAATATTTTTGTCATTTCAATCGTCCTTGTTGTGCGCTGAGTGATAAGTGGTGATAGATTTTTCGAATGATTGGACGTACAACGAACAAGTTCGTGACACCTTATGTTAATTCAAATTAAAAAAATTGTGGACAATAGACAAACGCAGTCAGTTTAGTTTTCGTTTGGCATCTTTTAAATCAACGAACAAGTTTGTGACATCTTATCTTGAGTTAAAAATAAAGATAAAATCATATACGAACAGAACAGTGCGTTTCATTTATTTTCTGCTTTCTTTGGTGAACTTGGTTTTTTTCACGACGTGTTGTGGGTGTTACTGGACCCACGCCCGTAAAGGCGTATTAAGCACACCCAACACCACAGATCACTCGAGGAGTATAGATCTCCTCGATATCCTCCAACAAAATATTATGGTAGCTTTCGTACAGGAGTCATACCTGAAAGACCAGCACAAGGTGATTGTAGACGAATATCACCTCCTCAGGAACGACACCAATCAAGACGTAACTCTAGCTATAATGAAGAAATCCAGATTTCAAATAATCCAAACAAATATGTCTATCCCAAAGGTTTTTATCTGTGTTGTAGGGTCGATATCTATACCAACTAATACTAACACTCTGCCCCTTAGGGAAGACCTCCACAAATTGGACAACTTAACTCTCCAATTCGACAGCGTCATAATAGGCGGTGATTTAAACGTAAGACACATCTCTTGGGTTGACTCCTCTGTAAATTCCAACAGAAGACTGCTCTCATCCTGGCTGGACGAGCCGCACAACGATATCTGCCGACTATGTGGAATCGAGCGTTAACGGTTTGTCATACCTGGATCATTTCCTCGTTTCGCCCCAACTTGTCAGCCAAGAGGAAACCGTAAAAACCATTGCTTCATTCTCCGACCGACAGGCTTTATGCATAAAAATAAATTTAGAACAGACCAATCTAGAGCTCAATGGAGCTAGAAAATATAGATCCTAGAGGAAAACAGACTGGGCATGGTTCTGGAGGCACGTAGATAGGAATATAAATAGTTTCCCACAAACCGGAACATCATCGGCAATACAACCGGGATTCGGTCTTGGCCTTTTTTAAGAAATCTCTCCACCGGTCCCGATTTTGAACCGATGTCATCCAGTTTGGCACCCCCAGTCTCTAGGTGTCCTGGTCTACGCCATCCCTCCATCGCAGACAAGGTCTGTCGCGCTCTCGCCTTCCATACATCCTGGCATAGAGGACTTTCCGGGCAGCCTCCTCTTCGCTCATACGAGCTATGTGCCCCGCCCACCGGAGTCTACCGTGCTTAATTTTTCTTACAATATTAGCTTCAAGGTAGATCGCGTACAATTCATGGTTGTACCGTCTCCGGAATCGTCCTCCCTCACATATGGGACCAACAATTCTCCTTAAGACCTTCCTCTCGTATGCCGCTAAGAGTTCAGAGTGCCTTTTATGGAGCACCCAGGTCTCGGATGACCTACATGAGTGCTGGTAAGACCATGGTCTTGTACAGTATTAGCTTGGATGTTTGGATAAATTTCGGGATTTAAAGACCCTTGATAGACTCTAGTAGGCTTTGTTGGATTTGAACAGCCGTTACTGTATTTGTTCTTCCATATTGTTATCGGCTGATACTATTGACTGAAGGTAGTTAAAGGATTCCACTACTTCAAATTCGTGCTCCACTACCCTGACAGTTTAACCAACGTTAGGTCTTCTCTTCGCAGAAGTTGCCGTCATGTACTTAGTTTTCCCCTCATTAATGTGCAGTCCCAGTTTTTGTGCCGTCTGCTCGATCTGGGTGAAAGAGTCCTGTACAGCCGATTTGCTTCTACCGATGATGTCGATGTCATCTGGGTAGGCCAGTATCTGGCTGGACTTGGTGATAATAGTCCCTCTAGTTGTGATGGCAGAGTCACAGATTGCTTTTTCCAACACCAGGTTGAAGAGAAGGCAGGCCAGACCGTCCCCTTTTCGAAGTCCATTAAAGATGCGTATTGGTGCATAGCAATCCCACTATTTTTACTTGACTAGTTACGTTGGTCATGGTCAACCTACAAAGTCGTATCAATTTGTTTTGAATGCCGAACTCTCTCATGGCATTATATAGTTCTACGCTGTCGTAGGCGGCCCTTAAAGTCTATAAACAGATGATATAATGGGATCTTAAATTCCTGACATTTTTCCATTGCCTGTCTAAGGGTGAATATCTGATCAATCCCTGATTTGCCTGGGATGATGCCACACTGATATTGACCAATGATGGCTTTAGCGTATGGGGCTATCCGATCTTGTGGGATGGTGGAGAGTATCTTATAGGCGGTACTCAGCAATGTTATACCCCTATAGTTGCTGCACAGTGTAATTTCTACCTTCTTATATATGGGGCAAATTATACCACGACGCCAATCTTCCGGCATCTCCTCTTGTACCCATACGTTCACCACCGAAACATCACTAATGTCAAAACAGAAGAACATGTTCTCACTTTCAACTCGGCTATCCAGAATGCAACAGAAGCTAATTCCGCGCCATTCTCGCACCATAATAGCAGATATAAAGATTTTCCACAACACAAAAAAAACAATCTTTAGACAGAAAAACAAATGGTAAAAGGAACTAAAGAGATTGTTTCATTATTATCACAACAGAACTTCGCACACTTATGACTACATGAGGGCTAAAGTTATACCACTAATGGACTATGTCCCTAGAGCGATGGTAACCGGAATCGCTTAACCTGACCGCACTAAAATAGAAACTCACCCAATCCTGGTCTCGGCTTTCGCCAACCCAGGTCCTGATTGGCCAACTCCCTTTGGACATTGGCCGTAAAGATACTACGAGCCTAATCATGGATACAGGCGCTGAAATCAGCCTCTTAAAGCTGAAGGCTCTTCACCCGAGGCATGTTGTGGATGTGCAAAAATCCACAACATCCCACACGCTTTTTGGCAAGGGCACATCGAGGGGTTGCTGCCATGGGAATTTCAGATTGCACCACAAGATTCCCTGCAGCTTCCAAATAATGGGCTCCTAGTCGGTGTTAACGCAAGACGGGTTGTTGGGCTACGACTTCCTGCCGAAAAATTGCAAGGTCAACGGACCGGGTGGCTGTTTGGAGTTTCCCCGAACAACCCTAAAGCCCGGAAGTTGTTTCGTTGCCTTTGCAAATAATAAGACAGGAAGGGTTAAGTATAAGGCAGGCGAACGAGGAAACGTGCCAAAGGGACCTGGCAAGGCGCATACTGCAGTCGGTATTCATCTGGAGACCATCAAGACCGAAAAAGAAAGGTTTACAAGTGTTATGTATTGTTCGTCACCCTTAGTTGAAATACCACACACACTTTAAACGAAACACTCTTGCTGTTTTTTAGTTACTACTGCATATATTTATTCTTATGTTCTTTTGAATCCTATGTTCATACACTTCTATTTTATTCAAACCTTTAGATCATTACCATTTACTTAGAGTCACATTTGGGTATAATACCTTATTATTACAAATCTTTATTAAAAGACACTTTATTATTTCCACTCTTTAGTAATAGTCACTTAATTGTTAAAATCTTTATTGCTGGCCCTTAATGCACATACTTATAGTCACATTTGGGTATAATACCTTATTATTACAAATCTTTATTAAAAGACACTTTATTATTTCTGACCGTTTCGCCCAGTCTCGCAACCCACTCCCAACCGTTCGGGTCAACTCTTAAAAAACCCACTTTTCGTCCGTTCTGGACAACTCTCAAAACACAACTCGTTGTTATCTCACCGTCTCGGTCGAGATTCAAAATTCAACCCGCCAACGAAGACCTGTTTTTTCTTCATCCTGAAGGTCGAAGGATATGGCATTTCTTTCTTTATCTTTCCCGGCTTGGGATCAAACGCGGAAACACAAAAGGAAAAATCAACAGAGGATCGTGCGAATGCACATTTATAATCCTCTATGTTGATATGCGCTAAACGAATGTGTAATTCGTTTTATGATGCCTGTTGTTTGTTCTAGCTGACTCGGCAAGGATCCCTTTTGTAAGGATACGTTAGGGAATACAAATAGAGAATTGTGCTAATGAGCATTTCTGATTCTCTATGTTGTTTATTGTAGTCGAATGGGCCAGGATCTTTTCCGTGGGGAACCGATACAAAGGCGAATATTTTCCTTTTGTTTGTTTTAACTTAATTTTGTTAAAACGAAAACTGGCGTTGGTTGTTTTAATTGTTTTAGATAACCATTTTTCTGAGGTCTCGTAAAATTGCTGGCGCGCAATTTTTTATGATACTCAATGGTTTTGTTTGAAGGACGGCATCTGGCCTGCACATTTGGCTCTTAGGGGTTGTTGTGGTGAACCCTTGGTTCAATGATTATGTTTCCCAGTTTCTTATGTAAGCAAATTGAACGTTTAGTTCAATTTGCTTGGAGTTTAATTGATTAGCGCAAATCGAACGTTTAGTTCGATTTGTTTGCTATCAATTTATGCGGGACAAGGTGTATGGGGTAATGCTTTGATTTAGCATTATGTCACATCCTTTAAGTGGATGTTTTTTGGCGTGTATCGCCGTTAGTGGTAGAGACTAGCTCCGAAAGGGTAATTTTTATGGGATGGGTGGTTGTGGTCGTAACACAAGCAAACCCTTCGGAACTCAAAATCCTTCTGTGCAAACCGGTCAGATTTAGTCTGAATGAAAAGTTTTTAAGGGCGGAGCCAAAACTGTAGGCAACCAAACCAAACTATAGGCCCAAAATTATAGGCGCTAATCCATAAGCGCACACTATAGGGGCACACCAGGGCGCTCGCGAGGGATGATTAGGCAGTCGAGTTGCCAGACCCAGGGAATATTCTGTAATATTCTCGGGCGCCTACTCGGCACTTTAGTTTCGCCTTTGTCGAGAGAAGGGTAATAATTATTAAAAACAAAAATGTGTGTGTATATATATATATATATATATATATATATATATATATATATATATATAGATGCCGTGTCGGCGCTATAGGTTCGCCTCTTCTGAGATAATATAATATAATATATATATAAAAAAATGAGAAAACTGGATCGTCTTCGTAGCTCACTGGTAAACCTCGACTTCGTTTTTTTTTTTTTCTAAAAATTGGCAGAGCCCGACCATCTTGATCGAGGGATGGATTTTGGCCTCGGGGGTCCAGGTTAAATTTCGACTCCCTTTATTTTCAACCGTGCATATCGATGGAGAAAATTTTCAAATCCTCAGATTCATGTCGCACTATCTACGGATCGAATTTAAACATCTTTGAATACGTATGCATGGTAATAGATATTTGGCCAGGATGTACCCAGGTAATTGTCATCTAACAAAAATAATAACAGTATCATCACTACGATAGAAAATTCCACCTAGGACGGTAGAATTACCGCCTAGACTTATTCTGATACACAATAAAGACTGCTACCCAAGTGAATGAAGTGAGTAATGTGACTGAGTTGTATTAAATGCAGTGCATAAAAGCGGGCTCACGAAATTAGAGTGACTTTAATATTACCAGAGATTATAGTCTATTCATGTGGGCATTTGCTACATGTCTCTAACTAGAGCAATGTAAGGCAGCGCAAACAGACCTTAAAGTCAAATTAAGTACCAAACCCTCACAAGGGAAATGCAAAGTACCCAATCAACTCCTCGTTTTATTATTTGCCTTCAATAAGCCTCTAAAGTTCAAACTGATTCTATTTAATCGCTTAATGATCTCCAATTAAACTTTTCCCAAATTCTCTTCTCCTGACTGACCCTTAATCGCTGCTATCGCTCAACGGAGCATAAAGTGATTTCAATGAAATAAACTTGAATCTAGGACTAATGTCCATAGCAGTTGTTTACACAATTTTTACATCAAATTTTGTTGCTGTTTTGCTTGATTGAATTTATGCTTTCACCTTTGGTCATAAAAATATAAGAGTCCTCTCACGAACAACCTCGAGATTCACTCTACAGGACCATAAAAACTTCCGCCCCACTTGAGTTTGCTGTGGGCCTAACGAGCACAGCTAGAGGTCCTGATTCGGTGACCAAATAAAACGCATCAAGTCAATTAAGCATTTTTTATGAGGAGATAAACGGAATGGCATCCTAGATCCACTGAAGCTAAGAATTTGTAAAGTTGCGTGGGATGCGCGTGTAAATAAGGCTAGAGATTCTACGCTATTGCTTGGGGGCTTCTGTCTCCCTTCCACGTGCTGAACGTCAACAGCTGCAGAGAAATATTTTGATTTTTCAAATTGTTGCCTGTCATTCAAATGAAATCAAATGAAGGACTCCTCAGGCATCCGCCTAGATTTAGGACGTAGCTAGGGTGGGGCGTTTACCGCAGCTCGTACTTGCTGTGGGGCAGTAGATCAAGAACGTTAAATGTATGTTGGCTGGGAATGGTAATGCTCTAACGCTTAGGGTTGGTGTTGTGTTTATTGAAGGGGAAAACCCATCAGAGAAGAGCAATCAATTTTGTTTGCAAAGAAATCTCTGCGATAGAGAAGAAGAAAAACAAAAACAACAGGAAGAAGGCAGGAAATGGGGTGGTACATTCGCACTTGAATGCGAATAGATTGGATTGAAAACATTCAGCACTATTTTTCATGTACGTCGGATTCGCTCTCAGTGTGTGCTGTTATATAATGGCATCCTTGAACTCACCCTCTAATCACAACCATAAGCTACGATGATGAACTCCATATTTACAGGATCGAGTCAATATTAGATCAAAAGCACAGCTATGATTTTATGATCGCTCTTGTAGTCCTTGTAGTTTGTTTGCTTGCTTTTTTATATTCATTTCATTGTAAATAGCTAATTCAGAGCGGCGGAAAACAGCAGCTGCATCGTGGAAGTCTTAATGCATACATTCGATTCTTGCAGGATAATTCATTTAAAAGGTCGACCAAGTGTGTAATCGGGTACGTAGAAAGGAGGTGACAAGTTCTTGATATTGTGACGCATATGACAGTTTGTTTGTTTGATTGCAGACGCATTTATTCACAAAGTCTTTTTTATATTTTACAATTTTAGTCTAAATGCTAAACCTATCTTAATAATTTTACTACATAATGTAATTTACTGGCTCTTCACAAGCACTCTAAATTATACAATATTATATGCTTAATTTATGCCTTTCAGCTTACATTTTCTTTTATTTATTCTTAATATAATACACATACATTATAAAAAAAATAAACTGTTATCTTAGAGGTCTACCTCTTCTTCTTTTCGAAGCATTATGACAAAAAAAAATAAAGATATATTTTTTTTTTTTTTTTTTTTTTTTTTTTTTTTTTTTTTTTTTTTTGAGGATGCAAACATTTTAAAAACAAAACAATAAGTGCTTAATGAAAACAAAAAAGATAAAATAACAGAAGTTAACGGGAAGGAGGGCAAAGGAAAAGGAAGGGAGGAAGCTACGCCAGAGCTGAATATTATATCTGAGGACGTGAAGTCCTTTCTTCGTTTTGGAGCCACCGCCAGTTGGGGTTGGTTCGGTCTTTTATTGATTTATCTCTTTCACTGATCACCATACTGAATCGAAGTCGGTCTGGCCTATTAGAGATATCGCTATTGTGGACAATTCGTTTATCCCTAGCACCACGGAAAGCGTGGTATATAATAGGTATCCCACCCTCATCTTGGATTAGACCTTTTCCGTCCAAGAAGAGGAACGCCTCTGGGGGAATGAACCCGTTCTGGAGGGTACTCTCCAGATACATATCGTTCGGATAATATGCTCCCGCGATAAGATTATTTACACTGCACATTGCCCTTGCAATGTGGCCACGAATAATTTTTATAATGAAGTTGTCTATCCTAGTTAGTCCTGATTTATCATACAGGGTTTTATTAGGGGAACATTTCTGGTATCGTGACTCTGGTGTTCTATTAAGTCCGAGGCAGGAACGCAAACACTGTCTCTCGAACACGCGAATCTTTTCCATGTAGAATGGGGATATATTGTACCATATTGGACAGCCATAGACCAACACTGGTCGGATGAATGCCGAATATGAAATTATTTTAACTTTTGGATTGAGAATGCTGCTTCGGAATAGACTTTTTGTGGCAACAAATGCGTTTCTTGCTGCAGAGAGAGTGACTGCTATATGCTTGTCAAAGTATAAATACTGATCAAGCCAAATACCGAGATATCTGACTACAGTTTTCACTTGTAGTGGGAGATTATTATTCCCTACGATAGAGAAGTTTTTCCAATTGTACTTTGTATCCTGAGAGGCCCTGGAGAGAGGTGTTCTAAAAAGGATAGTCTCGGTTTTGTGGAAATTAATTTTTAGTTTCCAGTCATTGCAAAAACGTTTTATTTTATTGAAGTCGTCCTGGAGAAGTCTATTGATGACATCTATTTTCTCTCCTGTTCTGTATACCACAATGTCGTCTGCGTATGCAATGGCATTGTTAAGCGTACCCACTAAATCACTGGTGTAAATATTAAACAGAATGGGAGAATTCACCGCCCCTTGTTGTAAACCGTTTGTAATTTTGAGAATATATCTCCGCATTTTACCACAAACTGCTTGTCCTTTATCATTTCGTAAATGTTGTACAATAGATAATGAGGCATTCTCAGGTTTTCTAACTTATGAAGAAGTCCTTCTAACCACACGGTGTCGAAAGCCTTTTCAAAGTCAACTAAGCAGGCACCTGTGCATTGGCGCTTTGTCTTGTTCCATTGTATGTCGGAAACAAGCTTTGACGCGGCATGCACCGTACTATGTCCCGCTTTAAAGCCAAACTGGTTGTTGGGGATGATTTCATTTTCATCACATCAGTTCATCAGTGCTTTGTTTATGATCTTTTCGAAAACCTTGCTGATATTTGGCAGCAAGCTAATCGCACGAAGGTTGGTTGGATTGGTCCTGTCTTTACCCTTTTTAGGGATGGGGTGGACTATTGCAGTTTTCCAGTGGGTTGGATAGTATGCCTTATTTAAGACGTTGTTGAATAGCGTAGTGTAGATTTTTACTGCTTCAGGAGGCAAATGTTTTAAAACTACATTTGGGATGCTATCTATCCCAGAAGACTTTTTGCTTTTGATTGACTTAAGGATGTTCGTAAGTTCATTCTTACTCACAAACATACTTATATTCTGGTTACTCCTGGGGGAGTCCGCTCTGTTATTTTCACTGAATGTGGTAAAACTACGGTTTTGGTTCCTCCAGGTACAAAGTTGATTTCTCAGTGAGCTGTATGTAGGGTTATATTTTTATTTATTGTTTAATCTCACCTCAATGGGGTGTCTTCCTTGTTTTCAGGGGTCCAATACTGAAAAGCGATCATTGGGTTCTTTTATTTATTATTTATTTATTTATCTATTTAATTTTTCAATTTTCGGCCGTTGCCTCGACCTCTGGATCCCAACTGATCTCGAATCCAAAATGCACTCGCCTTTTATACTCTGTGGCAACAGAGATTTGTTAAAAAATATTACTTAAAAATTCCAAGAAGCCCAAACAAAATTTTGTATGCTTCAATTGGAATAGGATTCCCGGAAGTGTATACGAATTTTATCTGAACTAATTCCCGGAAGGAGAAATCATGAAATGCATTTAGTATTACGCATTTCATAATTTCAAATTATAGGGAATTGAATCAATGCACGACAAATGGACTTTCGTTTAATTTTGTCGCGCATATGATTCAATTGGATCGGGATGTAAGGTACTTGGAAATTGAATCAATGCGCAACAAATTAACTTGTGGTTTAAATCTATCGCGCATATGATTCAATTGGAATTATGAGTAAGGGTAAGGTATTCGGGAATTGAATCAATGTGCGGCAAACTAACTTTTGGTTTAACCTGTCGCTCATATGATTCACTTGGATTGGGATTATAGGTACGTGGGAGAGAGTAGTGATTTAGGATCACTACATTCCTCCCCCCTTTAGAAAAGAAAATTAATCTGGAAGATGTTAATTTTCTAGAATGAGTGAGAAGCAAGGGGCGGTGGCATTTTGAATTCGTGATAGTTTACATGTTTGTTCCAGTTTAACATTAATTGTATTGTTTCCTTATGTAGTTTAACATTACTAATGATAGTTTGTTCTCTTAAAATTATTCATTAAGAATTTCAATTATTATTTATTTTTGTAATTACATATAGTTTTCGTTATGTTTCTTATATATACTTAAGGATATAGTACATTAATATTTATTACTATATTTTTTTTTGTAAGTAATGCTAGATTTATTTGGTAATTAACATAAGGGTATCTTTCTTATCCATTTATTTTTGGATGTAGTTTTAATTAATTTGGTTAATCTTGTTTACAGAAAAAATGAAAGTAAATTTTAAAGTAAATAAGTTTCAAATTAAGATACAAAGGATCAAAGTAAATGTTCTCATTTTAATTCGATTTTTTATTGATAATGAAGAGTTATTCTTCTAATATATACTTAAGTCATTAATATTAACTTTTTTTTTTTTTTTTTTTTTTTGTTGATCATTTAATGCTAGATTAATAAAAGTGTATTTATATTTAAAAACATCTTACACTAGTAATACATGTTGCCTATGCGTAAATATAGGTATATCTTGTATTGATTTTTTTTTTTTTTTTTTTTGTATTATATGTTTTTGTTTCAGTTTGATATTTAGTGTTTTCTTAATGCTCATATTTTTCATATTTTTAAGTTAGGTCTAGTTAGGATTTATATATATATTTTTTCAAATAGTTATTTACAATTTTGTGTTTATAAATTGTCTTCCTCATTGGGGTCAATGTCTGTTTTGTTTTATTTGTATGTGATTTCTCTTTTGTATTTCATTCCATTTATTTTAATATTACCACTTTTTTGTCATCTTTGTCAATATTGTGTGTCCATTAGTATTTTTAAGTGATAAAATATCGAACTATAATACACCCTGGGGATAGTATATGTCTGGGGTTGATAGTGGAAAGGAAGGTGAAACTGGGGCGAAGATCAGAACTAATCAACCTTGGAATACGATTTCAGCCTCCTATTGCTTATTACCATTGACTTCTGACCAATTTTGATGGCCGTATTGTTTGGCTCAGTTATTCCTGTAATGAGGAAAGGGCCCTTCCAGATGGGTGTGTCTTTATCCTTGCGGTTTTTATACCTTACTAACACCCTGTTTCCCACTTGAAACGTTTGTGATTGTGTTTCATTTCCGAAGCGTGCGGTTGCCTTCAGAGAACGGCACTCCTCGCATTGCTTTTTATATCTCCTAATGTCGGAGAGCATGGACGGCCACCAGTATCTTTGTCGTATTTTATTATACGATTTGGTGATGCTTTGATGTCCACCGGAAGGGGAATTGTGGTAAACCCTGAGTATCGTCGCGATCTCATTGAGGTTTGTTATTTTTTCGGATGTTGTGGGGTTTGGCAATAATTTTTTATTTTGAGAAGAGCTAGGGCACGAGTTTGTTGAGTTAGCTGACGAAATGTCAGTTATTTGATTAATACCTTTGATGTTACCACTTAGCTCCTTGGGGTTCCTCTTTTTATGGTTAAGATTTAACCTGAAGATTTTGGGCTTACCTTGGGCTTGCTCTTGTTTCCATTTAGCGTATTTATTTTCAGGTGCCTTTTTCTCGACCTGTGAGAACTTTATTGGCACACTAAATACTTTGGGGTTTATTTCCGTGCGAGGAAAAGTGACGCGTTGTTTGGGGCCTTCCACATTGCAATATTTTGACAAAAAGTCATTTCCAAGCAGACCGTCTTCTGATAGACCGGGCATACTGCTCACTACTTGGAACTTGCATGGGAGTTTAGACCTACCTTTTAACTGGAAGTTGACCTTGCAGCTTCCCAAGGTCCTAATGCTTCCGAACGGTGTCTCTAAAGTGCAAGCCTCTTGCTGATTTATTTTGGCGTCTGATTTTCCAAGGCAATTTTTGTTAATCAGGCTTACTTCCGCACCGGTGTCCACTACTAGCGTTGTGTTTTTGTTAACACCTACATCTATCGGTAGTTGGACGATGGGTATGCTGGTTAACGGCGAGAGTGGGGTCCTTACATGGTAGGTCCTTTTTGCCACCGAGGGTTTTGACCTTCTTCGTTTTGGGCTCGAAGTGGGGGAATTCTTTGCAGGTTGGCATTGAACTCGCGACTCCCATTTCAGCTTTTGCTGACAGGATCCTAGATTGTGACCTTGTTGGCCACAGAAGTCGCAAGTCTGCCTTATGTGCAGAACTCTTTTTACCTCCCTTAAGCGCCGGCAATCACGGATATCGTGATTTAATTGCTGGCAGTGTGTGCAAAAGGGCGTATTTTTCCTTTTCACACAATCCTCATAGACATGCCCTCTTTTATTGCAATAACTGCAGGTTATCCTGCTGAGGGGGGCATCGTGTGTCAATGATATGTTGCGAGGGTCTGATTCCATTACCCCTTCGGTTCCCCTGTATGTTTGGTCGGCTGGCGATATTTGCGCCTGAAGTTGCGGAATCCCCTGTGTAATGGGTTGCCTGTATGAAAACTTTTCTATAGTTGGAGTATTGGGCATTAAAGTTTGTCTCAATTCGGTACCTAAAGTTGGGTTATAAGCTTCTGGAGGTGCTACCGATGTATAAGGCGAAGGAGAGTTAAATGAAACCTGCGAAGAGATTAATGGCCGCTGAGGTTGTTGGATTTGTTCCAATTCTAATGTTTTTTCCATTAAGGAATCTATTGGTACATCGCCCATCAGTAATAAAAATTGACGATGGTACGGATTTATCAACCCCTTTTTGTAGATGCTTTTTGCAAAGTCATCTAATTGTATCTTTACGGCCTCAGACAATATGGGACCGTATTTTAGTTCCGCGGCTTTCTTACATTCCCTTAACGACTTCTTTAGTCGTAATTGGAATAGGATAATTGCTTCTGCCGGATTTTGCCGAGTAGCTAATAGCCTATTTACCAGGTCCTGATAATTTTCTGCTGGCAAATAAACTTTCCTTAGCAAGTCCTCGGCTTCCTGAAACGTTGCGAACGGAGTGGACGCGAATAAGGCAGAAGCTTCACCCCGTAGCCTAGAAGGGAATATTTGTAAGAAAGCCCCGTGTTCTTCAGTCCTGAGGCAGTTTAAAACCCTCTTGCAGCAATCCAAAAAGGTTTCCAATTCCGCACCTATATGCGGATTTGGTTCCCCGGAGAAGATGGGGATTAGCTGTGCTGACAGCTTCGCAACCTTTGTGTAATCAATGGTCATTGTTTCAAAGGTTGCGAGATCCGTTTGGTGCTGAACAACTGGAATTTCCGATAAGGATGGGTTGGGGTCGCGAGTTTTGATCGGAGGGTTTGCTTCGATTATGGTTCCGCTGCCAAGTTTCTTGGGTGAAGGAGGTACAGGGTCGTGGGATGTTCTAGAGCTTGAGGTGGTTTCTTGTTCCATAGACTGACAGTTTTAATAGTGATAAGGGGTGTTGATACAAGGAGGGAAAACGGTAGTAATAAATATATATATTATATATGTAGGGTAAGGTTGTTAATGTTTAAGACACTTGCTATCCCGTAAGTGTTTTTGTTCATTTTTATTATTTATTATTTGGGGGTAGAAATTCTTCCCAAGGATTACTAGCCACACAATATAGACAAGGTTGAGACGGGATATTTTTGAAATAGCAGCAGGGTTACAATTGGTTTTATAGTAATTTGTTATAATTTTTTGTATGTAAAGGTTATGTTTGTGTTTAACTGGGAGTAGAGCAAATTTGGGTAAGGTGGTGTTAATAGATTAAGCAAATTATTTTGTAATTTTAGTCAAAAATTTCAAAAGAAAGTAGATTATTACCTAAGTCTTTAGTAAATTAAAGAAAAATAAATGGTCACTTAACTGTTCTCTGTTGTTGTAGTTGTTGAGCAAGCTGCTGTCCATTGGTGCTGCTACTGTTGGAGCTCCTGCTGTTTCCCTTGCTGTTCTAGCCGCTAGTGGCGTGCTGGTAGATTACTGCCCGTTTTGTTGACGTTGTTATGAGGTGGTTGGTACTCTGCCATCGTTGTTATTTTTGTTGTTGTTGGGGCTGTTACTGCCCGTGAGCCTTGATGTTTTTTTTTTTTTTTTTTTTTTTATTATTTTTGTTTTTACACTGGTATTTAGCCCCAGGTACGCTGTTAATTATTTTTTGTTTTTTATTATTTTTTTATAGCACTTCCTGGTGTTTAAGCCCCAGGCACGCTTTGAATTATTTTTTTTTTTTTGTTGGTTTATATTACCAAGTCGTACCTCCGGAGCCAGACTCAACTCCGGACGCAGGGCTGAAGGTGTCTTGTGTCCAGTACGCTTGTAGTTGTGTTATTGTAGTGATCAAGGGTTTTCAAGCACTTACAAGTGTTTAACTTTGGCTTCCTTGATCCTACCGGCTGCGCCAATTATGTAGGGTTATATTTTTATTTATTGTTTAATCTCACCTCAATGGGGTGTCTTCCTTGTTTTCAGGGGTCCAATACTGAAAAGCGATCATTGGGTTCTTTTATTTATTATTTATTTATTTATCTATTTAATTTTTCAATTTTCGGCCGTTGCCTCGACCTCTGGATCCCAACTGATCTCGAATCCAAAATGCACTCGCCTTTTATACTCTGTGGCAACAGAGATTTGTTAAAAAATATTACTTAAAAATTCCAAGAAGCCCAAACAAAATTTTGTATGCTTCAATTGGAATAGGATTCCCGGAAGTGTATACGAATTTTATCTGAACTAATTCCCGGAAGGAGAAATCATGAAATGCATTTAGTATTACGCATTTCATAATTTCAAATTATAGGGAATTGAATCAATGCACGACAAATGGACTTTCGTTTAATTTTGTCGCGCATATGATTCAATTGGATCGGGATGTAAGGTACTTGGAAATTGAATCAATGCGCAACAAATTAACTTGTGGTTTAAATCTATCGCGCATATGATTCAATTGGAATTATGAGTAAGGGTAAGGTATTCGGGAATTGAATCAATGTGCGGCAAACTAACTTTTGGTTTAACCTGTCGCTCATATGATTCACTTGGATTGGGATTATAGGTACGTGGGAGAGAGTAGTGATTTAGGATCACTACATGTAGGTCTGGAATGCGTTGTTTTCGAGGATCGTATTGGAGTGAGTGGATTCGTTCACTCTGTATACTGCTTCGAAACATGCACCAATTGAGTTCACTTTGTCTTGCGGGTCTTCGACTAATATTACTTCTTCGTTGGAGTTGATATGCTCCAGATTGAGTCCTGAGTTCAGCATTGCTTGACAATTCTCAGGAGTCCGTGGGACCCACAAATATGGAATGTCATTGTGATCTTTGTTTCGAAAAGTTTTATTGATTTGTGAGAACATATTCGATCCGCTAGCTTGAATGGCTTGTATTTTGTTCTTCCACTCTTCATTTATTCTTGAACGGTAATTGTCACGGATCAATTTTTGGAGATTTTTGATTAGGGACTTAAGTGTTCTTATTTCCTGACTATTTGGGTCGCTGAACTGTCTATAAAGTCTTTTCAGCTTTGAGAGCATAATGCTCTTTTGCTTATACAAAGCGTCAATTGCTGATGTCCTGTACTTATTAGTATAACCGTCGGTATGGGGAACTTTAGGTATAGAACGATTCATTGCATTGGTAATAATATCGTCCAATGTTGTTAAGTAATGATCGATTTCGTCGTTATGGAGGTTTCTAATAGTCGGTGGGTCTATGGCACTGTTACGAAGTTCTTTTTTTATTAATCGATCAAAGCGTGACCAGTGAGCTTTTTGAAAATTGAAAGAGTGGATCTGGTCGAACTGCTCTAGTGAATATTGTTCATTTGGGACTTCAATTATGGCTCCAAATCCGTAGTGATCGCTATCGTAATCGATTGTGCGAAGACAGTTTCGCGTAGTTAGATCTGTGCCTGGCAAGTTTATTCGATCGTCTATCATAAGTAAATCCAGAAATGAATTTCCTTTAGGATAAGACGGTGTACTTGTGGCGTACAGTTCTAATCTGCGCTCGATAGCATTCATTTGCCACCAATCATATAAAGCATTGCCTCTTGTGTTCGTGGTTAAGTTACCCCAAGCACTATGCTTGGCGTTGAAATCACCCGCTATTAGGAAATAGTTGTTTTCCGAGTCTAATTTCAGGTGTCGAAATAGCATATCAATTTCATTGATAAATTGCTTACACTGGGTAGCTTGAGGGGCATAAATGGAGGTGCTTTTGACTTCTCAACGGAATATCTATTATGCAGGCTTCCAGCACCTGAAATTTGTGTACTTCTGTACTATAAATTACCTTATGATAAAGACCTTTTTTAATTAAACTGCAACCCCACCCCCTTGAGTAGAATGTGGCCTGTCACGTCTGATTATCTTATAGTTTTTATAGACAATTTTGTGCCTTTGGTTTAGCTTAGTTTCACTAGCCAAAAGTACATCAGGGGATTCGACTTCAAGCATGTTGCCTAGATTATCTCTTCTGTCTATGTGTATTCGTGAATTTACGTTCACCGAAATAATTTTTAGTTTTAGTTCAGTTAGAGGGTTGAAGATTTTGATGGAAGGAGTTATTTGAAAACACAGCCGAACAGAGCATATCTATTCGGGCCATTTGTTCCGTCAGTATTTTTTGAAAATTAGCAAATTGTGTTTGCATGACCGATATCATATTTAATATCTCCGGTTGCCCATCTACTGCCGGTAATCGGCCATTGGTATGTGAGGATTCGACGGGAACTCGTTGCATAGAATTGCCCGTGATTTGTGCATATGATACACGCGGGGCAACGAAATTATTATAAGAACGAGTTTTAATTTTTTTCTCTTCTGCCACTTGCTTTTGTTTTGATTCCCACTTTAACTTCATATGTTGAAATTTGGGACAGCCTCTAAAATTTGCCGTGTGTCCTGTATTTTTACATAGTACACATGACAGTGTTTCCCTATCCGGAAGCTGTTCCTTTCCCAGCGGACATTCGCCCATGTTATGGTCGGCGAGGCATTTTACGCATCTGAATTTCATATTGCAGTTTGATGCAACGTGTCCAAGTCGTTGACAGCGCATACATTGCAGTACGCGCTCAGATTTTCTAATTTTTTCCCAACTTATAATTTGGTGGCTTAGACATTTTATATGTCTAAGCGCATCAACTTTACTATTAGGACTTAGAGATACAATGTAGAAAGGCAATTTGCGGTTGCACTTTCTAGAATTCGCAGTTGAAAACGGTTTCACACCTGTAAATTTTAAACTAGCTGTTTCAACCGTTTTTAATTCCTCGAGTATCTCCTCTGGGGAGAACGAAGGATCAACTCCTTTTAAGAGTATGGAAATTGATTTTTCTGATTTTGGGGTGTAGGTGTAGTACTCGGTTTTTGCCCTTCCCAACGCAGACTTTACTTTATTGTAACCTTCTAGGTCGTCGCACAAAATTCTAGTTTTTTCAGCACTAATTCTTTTTGTTTTAAAATCTTTACAAGTCAACTCACCCAACTTCATTAAATCTTTCGCTTCTATGTAACTGATGACAATTGGAGGTATTTTTTCCTTTTTTGGTTGCTGTTGTTGCTCGTCCTTGGCTGTCTTTGTCTGCTGCAGTTGTTTGTGATGCTGGTGTTGAGCGTCCATTGTTTCGCTTATTTGTAGCGAATGTTGATGCTGCCGCTGGTGATTTGTTTTTTGCTCTCTTTTTGCTTCGGTTTCATTCCGTCTTTTGTTTCGCTCTTCCAGGGCTGCTCGTACTTGTTTGGAAAGTTCTTCTCGTTTTTTGATGAGATCAGCAATTAAGCTGTTTAGGTCATCGTCTCCTTCGGGAATGTTTGACTCCAGTATCTCCAATTCCTTAAATTTGTTCCCTGCTCCTGAGTAACAAGTATCCTTGGCAGATACATTTTCTTCTGTGACGGTTTTTTTCGTCACATTTGATTTTTGTCGTTCCATTGACAGGTTTGAGCGGACTTTATTTGCCACTGGGCTGTCATCTATAATTGACACTTCGTTCTTCCTTTTGGTAATTTTTTTGATTGTTTTTGAATTAGCGACTACACATGAGTGTGCCAATTTTAATTCGTCGCTCTTCGTCTTTGTAGTGATCCTAAATCACTACTCTCTCCCACGTACCTATAATCCCAATCCACGTGAATCATATGAGCGACAGGTTAAACCAAAAGTTAGTTTGCCGCACATTGATTCAATTCCCGAATACCTTACCCTTACTCATAATTCCAATTGAATCATATGCGCGATAGATTTAAACCACAAGTTAATTTGTTGCGCATTGATTCAATTTCCAAGTACATTACATCCCGATCCAATTGAATCATATGCGCGACAAAATTAAACGAAAGTCCATTTGTCGTGCATTGATTCAATTCCCTATAATTTGAAATTATGAAATGCGTAATACTAAATGCATTTCATGATTTCTCCTTCCGGGAATTAGTTCAGATAGAGTTCGTGTACACTTCCGGGAATCCTATTCCAATTGAAGCACACACAATTTTCTTGGAATTTTTAAGTAATATTTTTAACAAATCTCTGTTGCCACAGAGTATAAAAGGCGAGTGCATTTTGGATTCGAGATCAGTTTGGATCCGGAGGCCAGAACGGCCACAATGATTAAAATAAATAAAATAAAAACTAATTAAATCTCCTATTTTCATCTTGGACACAAGGCCAAAAGACCCGGAACCGAGGTAAGAAGTAATATACTACAAATATAACCCTACATAATTGGCGCAGCCGGTAGGATCAAGGAAGCCAAAGTTAAACACTTGTAAGTGCTTGAAAACCCTTGATCACTACAATAACACAACTACAAGCGTACTGGGCACAAGCCACCTTCAGCCCTGCGTCCGGAGTTGAGTCTGGCTCCGGAGGTACGACTTGGTAATATAAACCAACAAAAAAAAAAAAAAATAATTCAAAGCGTGCCTGGGGCTTAAACACCAGGAAGTGCTATAAAAAAATAATAAAAAACAAAAAATAATTAACAGCGTACCTGGGGCTAAATACCAGTGTAAAAACAAAAATAATAAAAAAATAAAAAAAAACCAAAAAAAAAAAAAAAAAAAACAACATCAAGGCTCACGGGCAGTAACAGCCCCAACAACAACAAAAATAACAACGATGGCAGAGTACCAACCACCTCATAGCAACGTCAACAAAACGGGCAGTAATCTACCAGCACGCCACTAGCGGCTAGAACAGCAAGGGAAACAGCAGGAGCTCCAACAGTAGCAGCACCAATGGACAGCAGCTTGCTCAACAACTACAACAACAGAGAACAGTTAAGTGACCATTTATTTTTCTTTAATTTACTAAAGACTTAGGTAATAATCTACTTTCTTTTGAAATTTTTGACTAAAATTACAAAATAATTTGCTTAATCTATTAACACCACCTTACCCAAATTTGCTCTACTCCCAGTTAAACACAAACATAACCTTTACATACAAAAAATTATAACAAATTACTATAAAACCAATTGTAACCCTGCTGCTATTTCAAAAATATCCCGTCTCAACCTTGTCTATATTGTGTGGCTAGTAATCCTAGGGAAGAATTTCTACTCCCAAATAATAAATAATAAAAATGAACAAAAACACTTACGGGATAGCAAGTGTCTTAAACATTAACAACCTTACCCTACATATATAATATATATATTTATTACTACCGTTTTCCCTCCTTGTATCAACACCCCTTATCACTATTAAAACTGTCAGTCTATGGAACAAGAAACCACCTCAAGCTCTAGAACATCCCACGACCAAGTACCCCCTTCACCGAAAAAAATTCGCAGCGGAACCATAATCGAAGCAAACCCTCCGATCAAAACTCGCGACCCCAGCCCATCCTTATCGGAAATTCCAGTTCTTCAGCACCAAACGGATCTCGCAACCTTTGAAACAATGGCCATTGATTACACAAAGGTTGCGAAGCTGTCAGCACAGCTAATCCCCATCTTCTCCGGGGAACCAAATCCGCATATAGGTGCAGAATTGGAAACCTTTTTGGATTGCTGCAAGAGGGTTTTAAACTGCCTCAGGACTGAAGAACACGGGGCTTTCTTACAAATATTCCCTACTAGGCTACGGGGTGAAGCTTCTGCCTTATTCGCGTCCACTCCGTTCGCATCTTTTCAGGAAGCCGAGGATGTGCTAAGGAAGGTTTATTTACCAGTAGAAAACTATCAGGACCTGGTAAATAGGCTATTAGCTACTCGGCAAAATCCGGCAGAAGCTATCATCTTATTCCAATTACGACTGAAGAAGTCGTTAATGGAATGTAAGAAAGCCGCGGAACTAAAATACGGTCCCACTTTGTCCGAGGCCGTAAAGGCACAATTAGATGACTTTGCAAAAAGCATCTACAAAAAGGGGTTAATAAACCCATACCATCGGCAATTTTTACTATTGATGGGAGATGTAACGATAGACTCTCTGATGGAGAAAACACTAGAACTGGAACAGGTACAACAAACTCAGTCACCAACAACATCCCCTGTACAACCCAATAGCACCATGATCCAACAGTCTCATCCTTTTGTCTCAACCCTAAACCCACAGGCCCCTAACTTTAGCAAAACTCTTGAAGCTTTCTCGCATACAAACCAAGAAACTAAGATGGTACCGTACATCCAACCAACCTTACAAGAAACCCCCTATAACCAAGAGGTAGTGAGATATCCCCAACAGGCAATGTATGGGACAACAACAGCTCTAACCCCAAGTCACCCGGTCAGATGGACGAAACAGGATACTCGTGTAACCTGTAGTTATTGCAGAAAAATAGGACACACCTATGCGGAGTGCAACAAAAGAAAAAACACCCCATTCTGCACACACTGCCAACAGGCAAACCACGACATCCGTGACTGTCGACGGCTAAAAAGCCAAAACGAAACAAACAGGAATACAAACAGAAACAGCCCAACACGGCGCCGTACGGAACCCACACATGGACCCAGAGTGTTACACATAAGCCAGGCCTGCGAATTCTGTGGTCAACCGGGCCACAGCCTGAATGAATGCCAACAAAGAAGGAAATGGGAGTCTCGGGATCAAGCGCACTGTTCGGCAAACGGCCCCCGGTCGGGCCAAAAAACCCCAGACTCGACCGAATCAATAAAAAAATCAAGGGTGCCACCTCAGACGCCGACATTAGCCTGCCCAATTGTCCACCTCCCCCTGGACATAAGTAAAACCGGTAAGGTACGCCTAGTGGTGGACACAGGCGCTGAGGTAAGCTTGATTAAGAAATGTAGAATCAAGCAACACAACGCCCAAATAGTTACCGGGGAAACCTGCACTTTGGAAACACTGTTCGGTAAGGGAAAAACCCTAGGAAGTTGTCAGGGAAATTTCAATTTGAAATCTAAAATTCCCTGCACGTTCCAAGTAGTGAGCAATATGCCCGATCTTCCAGAAGACGGTCTACTGGGAAACGACTTCCTCTCAAAACACTGCAACGTGGAAGGCCCAAACCAACAATTGGTGTTCCCACCAACCACCTACAACGAGGAAGAAAATATAATCCCGTTTGAGAAAGCAGGTCCACCTATACCCAAGGCAACAAAATTCAAAGAGGTTACTAAGACCATCAATAGCGTCACCAAGACAAAACCCACACAAGTCCGGCCACAAACCAAAACGGACACAAAAGCCATAGAAGTAAAACTCATTAAAAAAGCTTATATTCCGGCACGAACAACAAAAATAATACGAATACCTGTAACAATAAAAGAAGCCATGATCAGTTCAAAACAGGAAATAAAGAAAGGAATATTCTTGGCTGAAACCATTTTACCGGCAGGAAATAATGTGGCAATAGGCATATTAAACACAGGGACCCAGCCAGTCAAAATCACCTCCTGCAAGCTATCCTTAACTCCGCTGAAAAATTACACAATAATGTCTCTAAAGCAGGCACTTAATAGAGATCTGGATGTTGATAAAACTCCAAAGACACCCTCTCCCAAAAAAGGGGCAGAGGGATGTATAATTAAAAAATGTTGTAATATACACCATTTAAAGCAACCACCCCCAGAGGAAGAACCCTCAAAATATCGTAAACAACAGCTGGAGAACGAGCTCAGATTAAGCGACACCCTGAGCCAGGAGGAGCATAACTGCATTTTAAAATTATGCCAAGATTACGCAGATATATTTTACTTAAAGGGAGACAAACTCCCATATACCCAAGCGATATCGCACAAAATACCGCTCATTAGGGACCAACCCCCAATAAATCAAAAAATGTATAGGTTACCGGAAATACAAAAACAAGTAATAAACGATCAACTGGAGGAAATGCTGGCAAACGAAATAATTCAAACCAGCAAAAGCCCATGGAATTCACCCCTCCTGGTGGTACCCAAAAAACCAGGACCGGATGGGGAAAAAAGATGGCGAGTCGTTGTAGACTTCCGAAAGCTGAACGAAAAAACTATAGGAGATGCATTCCCATTACCTAGGATCGAAGATATCCTAGACCAATTGGGCCACTCCCGGTATTTCTCCACCCTGGATTTGGCCAGCGGATACCATCAAGTCCCAGTACATCCAAGGGACAGAGAAAAAACCGCGTTCAGCACAAACTTCGGACACTACGAATTTAAGCGCATGCCGTTCGGGTTGAAAGGGGCACCGGCTACCTTTCAAAGACTAATGAACTATGTTCTCACGGGTCTTCAGGGATTAGAATGCTTCGTATACCTGGACGACATAGTAATATACGGAAAGAACCTCGATGACCACAATAACAAACTAAAACGCGTCTTCGACAGGTTAAGACAATACAACCTCCGACTCCAACCGGAGAAATGTTGCTTTCTACAAAAGGAGGTGGTATATCTGGGCCACATATGCTCAGAAAAAGGAGCACTACCCAATCCGAATACTACAGCTAGCGTGCGCAATTTCCCCGTCCCAAAAACAGTCCGACAAGTGCAATCATTTTTGGAAATGGCAAATTATTATAGAAAATTCATTCCCCAATTTTCAAAGATTGTCCGACCACTTACTAACTTAATTCGAAAGGATGTAAAATTCACTTGGACTGAAAATTGTCAACGGGCATTTGAAGACATTAAGGATCTTTTGGTAACACCACCACTACTAATATACCCAGACTTCTCCAGGGAGTTTAACTTAACCACTGACGCTAGTTCCGAAGCACTAGGGGCGGTGCTCTCACAAGGCCCGGTGGGAAAAGACCAACCAGTAGCATACGCCAGCCGCACGCTTAACAAAGCGGAGCGAAATTACTCCACAATCGAAAGGGAATTGCTGGCCGTCGTATGGGCGGTAAAGAATTTTAGGTGTTACCTACAGGGCAGGAAATTCACAGTGTACACTGACCACAAGCCCCTGAAAGGAGAATTTAACCTCAAAGACCCCACCAGTCGACTAACACGTTTCCACCGTAAACTAGCCGGGTACGATTATAAAATCGAATATAAACCCGGAAAGTACAACACAAATGCAGACGCCCTCAGCCGTATACAACATGAAAACATTGAATCACAAGCAGATTTGAAACAATCCAAGGAACGCACCTTCCCAAGTCCAGACAACTCTCCAGCTGTTATGTGTAACGTGGTAACCCGGGCACAAAAACGGGCGAAAAAGGATAAAAACAAGAAAGAGGAGACCTCGAAGGATACAGGCAGTACAACGCAAAGTGACCCGAATGGTGACTTGGACTCGGAAATCAACCCCGAATTCATCACCAAACCCGAGGAGTGCTTAACCATCTTACGAGATTACCATGACTCTCCTTTCGGTGGACACCAGGGAGTTAGAAAAACATACAACCGCATTCGTAAAAAATATCGGTGGCGTTACATGCTAAGAGATATCAGGATATATATCAAGAAATGTAAAAAATGCCAGACGATGAAAACAACACCCCAACTCCGAATGCCAATGGTTATTACCGATGTAGCCGAGAAACCTTTTGATAAAGTATACTTGGACATCGTTGGACCATTAGAAAAATCTAACTCTGGAAACCAATATATACTGACTTTCCAAGATAACTTGACCAAAATGATGGATTGCTATGCCCTACCAAACGTAGAAGCACAGACAGTGGCTGAAACAGTATTTGATCAGATTATCTCACGATATGGCATCCCCAAACAAATAGTGACAGACCAGGGGACAAATTTTCTTAGCGATCTTTTCAAAAAACTGTGCAAACTCCTTCGAATAAAGAAACTGCAAACAACAGCATACCACCCGCAGTCTAACGGAGCGTTGGAAAGGGCCCACAGGCCGTTGGTGGAATACTTACGTACAGTAGTCGATGAGAGCCCAAATACTTGGGATCAATACCTACGAACGGCCACCTTCGTGTATAACACGAGCACACATGATAGCACCAAGTTAACACCAATGGATTGTCTATATGGTTTCTGCCCAGAGGTCCCCTCTAACTTAAAACGCGAACCCGAGCCCATTTACAACCACGAAAGCTATTACCAACTCCTTAGGTACAAATTGCAAAAAACCTATACGATAGCGAAACGTAACCAATTAGAAAACAAGCATAAATCAAAAGCCTACTATGACCACCAAATCAGATCACACACATTCCATGTGGGGGACCAAGTCTTAATAAAAAATGAAAACCGTAAGGGCAAATTGGCATCTATTTGGAAGGGACCCTTCCTAGTCACTGCTATAAAAGGACCAGTCAATACGGTCATCAAAATGGGGCGAAGATCCGTGGTGACCCACAATAACAGGCTAAAACCCTATTTCTAACCCTTCCAACAACCCGTGTCCCACTACCAACCCTAGACATATGCTATCCCCAGGGTTTATTGTAGTTCAATACTTTATCACTTAAAAATACTAATAGATATACAATATAGAAAAAAAGGGCAACAACAAAAAAAAGTGGTGAAATGAAATACAAAAAAGAAATCACATACAAATAAAACAAAACAAACATTGACCCCAATGAGGAAGACAATTTATAAACACAAAATTGTAAATAACTATTTGAAAAAATATATATATAAATCCTAACTAGACCTAACTTAAAAATATGAAAAATATGAGCATTAAGAAAACACTAAAATCAAACTGAAACAAAAACATATAATACAAAAAAAAAATTATTACAAGATATACCTATATTTACGCATAGGCAACATGTATTACTAGTGTAAGACGTTTTTAAATATAAATACACTTTTATTAATCTAGCATTAAATGATTAACAACAAAAAAAAAAAAAAAAAAAAGTTAATATTAATGACTTAAGTATTATATAGTAGAAAAATAACTCTTCATTATTAATAAAAAAATCAAAATGAGAACATTTACTTTGATCCTTTGTATCTTAATTTGAAACTTATTTACTTTAAAATTTACTTTCATTTTTTAATAAAATCTGTAAACAAGATTAACCAAATTAATTAAAACTACATCCAAAAATAAATGGATAAGAAAGATACCCTTATGTTAATTACCAAATAAATCTAGCATTACTTACAAAAAAAAAATATAGTAATAAATATTAATGTACTATATCCTTAAGTATATATAAGAAACATAACGTATCTTTATAATGAAAACTTTAAGTAATTACAGAAATAAATAATAATTGAAATTCTTAATGAATAATTTTAAGAGAACAAACTATCATTAATAATGTTAAACCACATAAGGAATCAATACAATTAATGTTAAACTGGAACAAGCATGTAAACTATCACGAATTCAAAATGCCACCGCCCCTTGCTCATTCTAGAAAATTAACCTCTTCCAGATTAATTTTCTTTTCTAAAGGGGGGAGGAATGTAGTGATCCTAAATCACTACTCTCTCCCACGTACCTATAATCCCAATCCACGTGAATCATATGAGCGACAGGTTAAACCAAAAGTTAGTTTGCCGCACATTGATTCAATTCCCGAATACCTTACCCTTACTCATAATTCCAATTGAATCATATGCGCGATAGATTTAAACCACAAGTTAATTTGTTGCGCATTGATTCAATTTCCAAGTACATTACATCCCGATCCAATTGAATCATATGCGCGACAAAATTAAACGAAAGTCCATTTGTCGTGCATTGATTCAATTCCCTATAATTTGAAATTATGAAATGCGTAATACTAAATGCATTTCATGATTTCTCCTTCCGGGAATTAGTTCAGATAGAGTTCGTGTACACTTCCGGGAATCCTATTCCAATTGAAGCACACACAATTTTGTTTGGGCTTCTTGGAATTTTTAAGTAATATTTTTAACAAATCTCTGTTGCCACAGAGTATAAAAGGCGAGTGCATTTTGGATTCGAGATCAGTTTGGATCCGGAGGCCAGAACGGCCACAATGATTAAAATAAATAAAATAAAAACTAATTAAATCTCCTATTTTCATCTTGGACACAAGGCCAAAAGACCCGGAACCGAGGTAAGAAGTAATATACTACAAATATAACCCTACATCTTGCCCATTTGGGTTTCGAAACACACACACACTCGTTTTTTTTTTTTTTTTCTTTTTTCGCCGTGCAACGCCGGCCGAACTGTGAAAAACACAGTTTATTCACGAATTCACGCACACACGCACTCGATATTCTTTGTTTTAAAACTGCTCACCGTCTTACGATGTTTGTTGCTTGACGAACGACGAGCCACGCATATGACAGTCAGTACTGGAATATTCGGGAAAGTCCAAAACAAAGTACTGGAAAACTGGAGACTATGGATAATAGAACATTCAAGATTATGGAACGAACGGAAACGAAATATCGAATCAGAATGTGGGGAACTGGTATAAATACGTCGCACACAACTCATGGGGACAAGTAGAAACTAATAAGTCTCGAGAAAGCGAAGCAAGCGATACGTGCAGTAGTAAGAAGTAATAAGTAAGAAAGCGAAGCAAGCGATAAGTGCAGTACTAAGAAGTAATAAGTAAGAAAGTGAAGCAAGCGATAAGTGCAGTAGTAAGAAGTAATAAGTAAGAAAGTGAAGCGACCGATAAATCAAGAAATCGTTAAATGTACGGTAAAAGTAACGGTTGTTATTAACGGGCGAAGAAAGTGTTATATTAATTCAAAATCGATTTAACGGCTCTTATTTATTCAAAATAATTAATCCAGCGAACCCTAAGCTCAATACAATATATTTCTTGTGGTACTCCCTTTGAAAAGGCATGTGCTGTTATTTATTCTCTCAAATTTATTATTCATATTCAGTGGTATTTGAATTCGCTAATTATGAGGCTGGACTATAAATAAACGATACCACTTGTGTTCAATTTGTACTGTTTATATTTGCGTATTTATATTATGTTTGATAAGATTATTTTCAATCTTATTGCGCAAGTTGACCTGTAGCTTTAATTAAAAGTTTGTGATAAGTGCACGCATGACGCACAGCTTTTGTAATAAAAAGGTGCACTTATACGACAAGTGCCTAAAAAGGCGAAGCACTCCTTTCTGCCGAGGTTGCAGAGAATATGGGCACGACACAAAGGATTGCGGTGCGTATCATAGATCACCACGACACAATTCCAAACTTCCACAGCAAACTAAGCCACAAAATCAGTAGACGGTGTCCCAGATGAAGACAAATCTGAGATCCCATCAACCCTCTGCCTCAAAGAAACCGCCGACAGACGGGTTCATAGAGGTAATAGTGTGGGCAGTATTGGTGTGTGTGTGCCGGCACGGGACTGGGTTCACCAATACACCACTGAGTTCCGCCGTGACCCGTCCACAAAAATGAGAAATAAGTGGGAAATAGTTTGGAACAATTTTTATCGATTAGGTCTTTGTCTTCACAAAACGATTGAACACTTTTATTTGATCTTTACAAAACTATTGAATATATTTATTTGTCTTTGCCAAACTATTGAGCATACTTATTGGTCTTCTCAAAACTATTGAACATATTTATTTGTCTTCAGAAAACTATTGAATATATTTATTTGTTTTTGGTACTCACTCTGCTGGTGACTCGACTCTGTGAATGTTAAACTCGACTGGGGTGTGTGCGCACTCTGCTTCGTTCCAGACACGTCCGACCTCTCCGGGGGTTAATTTTCCACTTCTTAAACTGACTCGTGCAGAGTCGGCCATCCACTAAGGGTGGGTTTTAGTTCTCGAGAGAAACGTGAAATTTCTCTTTGTGGTGATCAATGGGAGAGGATCTCCCCGAGTTGATCACGATGAGATTACTGTTACGTGCGGTTTCCGCCACCCCATCAATTAATTGTATTTAATATAATTTGTTTTAATGTAGTTTGATGGTAAGGTGGTGGAAGAATTGCGCGATCCACAAGTGAGTGTTCTAACACGCCCCGATTCGAGTGTGGATCGTGGGCGAGTTCGAATTCGGTTTTCGAAGTGGATGTCGATGGGCGAGAGAGGGACGGGAGGGTGTTTAAATTCGGTTTTTTGGTTTCCGTTGTTGACTGTTTTTAAGAATACAGTTGAAAGACTTTTTCTCGAGTTGAGAGTTCGTTAACGATAGTTAAAAAAGCAGAAAAAAAAGAGGAAACGGCGCAGATCCGAGAAGAGTTGTTCCGCATAGTGAAAGAAAGAAAGATTGTAAAAAGTAACTTGTTGATTTAAAGATTGATAAAGAGATAATTGTAAATGGAAGTAAAGTGAAGTGGTCATCAATAAACACGTAAATAAAGTTGTCCTGTTGTATGACGTTCGAAAATTCATACTCAGTTTTGATCAAAGTATATTGGTTGGAGTTATTGGATATAACAGTATTATATATATATTGGATTGAAACCGGACCTGGCCTAATTCAGACTTAAGAAAAGGATTCGAAGAAGCCTGAGTTAAACTCGTAAGCGCTTGAAAAGCCCGAGTCCGGTAAGAACCTGTTGGATTACATCGGGAAGTTTTGGAAGTGCACTGCATTGACGGCATGGCTATCAAGTAGTAACACAGTCTGGCACCGTGGTTCCTGGGATTTAGAAAATACGGCGTTATAAGGTAATACCAGTGCCTCATAGCAGATCGGATGATATTGACGACGAGCATATAATCGTGGGCGTGGAGACCGACGTAAGTTGACGTAAGGAAGGACAGAGGAAAACAACAAATATATATATATTTTTGTTTTGTTAAATATTTTTATCGATGTTAAAGCATGCCATCTTTGTGTTTGTACATCAATTATTGTAGGATTGTTTGATATTAATGTTAAGATTTTGCTTTGATGTTATTTATTGATTATTTATTATTACCTTTAGTTATTTATATTATCTAACTGATTTATTTGTTTATTACCTGGTTTATTTATTCATTTTGTGTGACAGATGCCAATAGGTGATATTGTTTTTGTGATTTTCAATCTTAACTTTAATCGAGCTCTAAATTTTTTGTTTTTAATTGTGATTATGCTTTCCTTCCTTCTTTTTTGACTGCGCGGTTAGATTTCGTTTGTTTTTCCTCTGTTGTGTTGCAAAGGTGACCAAAAAGTGGTCATTCTATTTGCTTCCCCCTTTCTCTCTCTCCATCTCTCGCCCGTAGAGGACTGCGTTTGTTGGTTGAATAGTGTGTGTTTCTCGTATATGAGGCACCCGCCTTTGAGGACTCCGAGTCCACGGAGTCGGTTCGCCTTCCGCCACCGCCCGACACGGACGATCCTCGCCCACTATTTTCACCTACCTCACGGGAGTCCAAAGCCACCGCGCGACTACTACCGGCTCCTCGATTGCGCCGGCGCTGTCTCCGACGCCTTCCGCGCCTATTTCTCGTGCTTCCCCCAGTCTCCACATGGGTGTCCTGCTTTTGGCCCGCAGCAGGTGCTGCCCCGGCGCCCCGCCCGCGGGGAGAAACTTAAGAACCCTGTTGTTGTTCCCAATTCCGCTTATACTCACACTCGCACAAGTTGTGACCTTGACGGCCACAAAACTCGCAGCAGCACCGGACGCTGAATACCCTGGGACCTGATGTTGCCGGCCCGCCGCCCGTTGAGGGGGCTTGCGGCTCCGGTAGGGCTCTCCGCTGAGCCTGCGGCCGCTGATGGTGCGATTCTGCCCTGTTGTCCACCACCCCTGTATGGAGCCTGGGGTTCGCGCCTCCATCTCGGACGATCCGGGCAGTCCACTATATCGTGGCCATACTGCCAGCATTCGCGACAGAAGGGAGTGTTTCTTCTCTTCAGGCACTCGTCGTACACATGACCCCTTATTTTTCAGAAGCTGCATGTTGTCTGAGATTCCAGGGGGTGCGCCAACCGGATCCCGGACCGGATTGTCCCGACCGGATCGATCCTGAGGCACATACGCCCCCTGAGCCAAGCTCTGCGACCCTCCACTCCGGCTCGAGGAAGGCACGGTATTTGACCATGCTCCCTCGCCAGAGGAGGCCGGAGCATAGGCACCAGCATCCCTTCGATAACCGAGAGGTCCGTACGACCGCTCCCGAACGAAACCGTCCTCCTCCCGTCGACGACTATATGACTCTTCGGCCGGCAACACGAATGATACCGCCCCGGGATTAAGACTTGATTAAACCGGCGCCGGTGCCGCGTGCAATCCCTAAAAGTGGAGGAAGGGCCATCTATCAAAGTTGAAGAGCTTCCCGGTCCTACATCTAATGATTCTGACTCTCGATCGGCGATTCCGGGCCGCGCATCCACAAACAAGTCCTCGTGCCTCAACATTTCCCTTCGAGCTCGCTCGAATCCGGTTAGGTGGTCCACCAGGCTTCGAAATGGGACATTACCCAACGTGAGGAGGAAGTGCCTTAGTCCTTCCTCCCTCAGACCCCTCACCAACACCGGCTTGGCCATGCCCTCAAGCTTGCTTGCGAAGACGGACCTACCCTGGCGACCATAAAAGCGCTCAGCGGCCTCCTTGCACCGTACCACGGCCCGCTTCACTCGGGAAACGAAACTCGTGGCATCCTCGGAAGGAAGTTGTCGCATTTTGGAGAGTTGTGCACACAACTCCTCATACGACACCCGGGGTTCGTAGGCCTCTCTGAGACGCTGGAAGGTCGTGGGTGGCCTCTCCTCGAATATTCGATATGCCTCGCCGCTCAGCCTAGAGGGCAGCCACCGAAGGAAGGTATGTTCCTCTTCCACCGCCAGACCATCCAAGGTCCTTCTGCAGCCCTTGAGAAACAACGAGAGTTTCTCGGCCGTATCCGGACCCTCCTGTCCCGAAAACATGGGGACCGCCTTCGACACAAGGTCGAAAACCCCATCGGTGCCCAACATGGTCCGTACAGGACATGGCTGCGGGCCCAGTTTAAAATATGAGGGCAACGGCGTGTCCTCCATGCTTTCAACAGGCTGCTTGCTGACGGTAGGAGGGGGCCTCGTCCGATCGCTCGTCCACAAATTCGTCCCGCGAATCGTGGAATGTCTCCGGATCCACCTCGTCAACCGGCGGCTCGGGAAATGCCTCGGGCCGTTCCCGGGCAGGGGTGCCCTCTCGGAAATCTCTTTGCCGTTGCCATGTTTGCATCCGCAGGCCGTCTAACTAAGCCTCACAATTACCGCTACTAAAATCAAACCCGGAACCTCGCGAAGAAAAAGCAACTCCGTCGCCGACAGTACCAACCAACAGAAAGGGTGCGAAAAACAAAAAGGAATACGATTTCCACAACAAATAAACAAACACTCCCAAAGGGGGACAAACAACAATGATACCGCTCGAGAAGGGAGAGGGAGAGAGAGAAAAGGAAAAGAATTCGGAAAGAAAAAAAAATTTAACGCGACGATGTAGCAATAACACCACAAATACACGCGCAGCTGAAAAGGAAAGAAAAGCAGAATCCCTGTTCTAAACAAAAATTTAGAGATCGATTAAGCCAAAAATTAGTTAATAAATAAATAAATCAAGAGGAATAATTAACAATCAATAAATAACATCGAAGTATCAGCTTAAGGCTAAAACCAAAACAATTCTACAGTAATTAATATACAAGTTTTCCATTTAACAATAAATATAAATAAATAAATAAATAACATGTATCGATCAATTCACAACAAAAAAAAGAGAAGAAAAAAAAATAAAAATCTCCACGTTCTGTCTTCCGTCCTTCCAACATGCAGGCCTCTCCGCTCACGATCGTCGCCAATTATCCGCCAATGCCACTCGATACGCAATGAGTATTAGTTACTTGATGCAGTATAATAGGTTCTTTAGATTTTCCAAAAGAATAATTCCAATCGCCAAACCTGCCGTGGTCCGTCCGGAAGGTTCGTCCGCAGCGCCAGTTGGTACGTAATTTTGCCACAAAAAATTTACGTATTTAAGTGTATTGTAAATTGGTTACCTGATTCTTCACTGGTTCGTCAATACTGCTGAGAACGGCTCCGGTCTGTGCAGCAGCTTTTCCTCCGGCTGTGGTTTCTAATTCCTCGAGAACTCAGCTGGTGGTAATTTCTAATATTTTACACTGGTCCCGGACTGTGGTGCCATGGATAGGTTTCCACAAAGTGGCTCAAATCAGTGGCTATCTCCTCAGGTACAACAAACAAAAACAGCTCATCCACTCGTACTTTAATCTTTATTTTGCATACTTCGGTCAACCGGGGATTGCCGAATTTTAAGTCTTACAATAACTCATGACATATACACATTAACATTCCCGGACTCATACTGCTTTTTCTCTTTGTTGCGTCGTGCAACTTTTAAACTTTTTCTCTAGTATCGTTTGCTTTTCTTTTATTTTTAACAAGACACGGGGCTTTTTCCTACTTCTCTTCCCTTTTCTTCCTTTTAACTGTCTCCAAAAAACAACTATCTCCTCAAAACTACTTGCAAAAACGGTGTCAAAAAGAACAGTCAGCAACGGAATCAAAAAACCGAAATCAAATATCTTGCTGTTTCTCTCTCTCGCTCTCCCTCAACGTCCACTTCGAAAACACAATTCGAACTCGCCCACGATCCACACTCGAATCGGGCCGTGTTCGAACACTCACTTGTGGATCGCGCAATACTTCCACCACCTTACCATCAAACTACATCAAAACAAATTATATTAAATACAATTAATTGATGTGGTGGCGGAAACCGCACGTAACAATTACATGGTTTATCCATATTGCCAGGTCATGGGTAAACGAAACCGAGAAAAGAAAATGAGACAAATGGCATCATCCTGGTGTGCATGCAGCTGTGTAAATAGTCTGCATGCCATTAGGGAAACTTGTGCTATAAGCAAATTAGATACTTGCACAATGATGATTGTGTACGGTATCCATGCTGGCCGAAAGGGTCGAATTCTTTGTGTGGACGTTTACTTTTTGACGGCTAGACGCGAGATGCGTGAACTGACAAAAGTTGGTGTGAATGTGGGCAAGTCAGAAAAATCTTCTGCGCACGTGTGTGTTGCAGGGTACACTGGCTGACAGGGGTGCCGATAAGGTTTCCCAATATATTAACACATTTACATGTATGTTAATGAGTTAATTTCAGGGAATTTTGATGTGATGCCTGATGAAGGTGGTTGGGGTTGGAATTGTGGTTGGAATTGTGGGTGGTTCTTTGCGTAGCTTTAAAGAACCCCCACAATAGTATTCGATGTTGCTGTGAATTTTTCGGCCATACGAGTCACACGTGGGAAAGGTGCGGATACAGGATGAAGTGGGAAAATTCCCAAGCAACACCAACCGGAACAAGTACCCAAGTGGTCAGAACTAAATCTCAACGCAAAACCCCACAGAACTAGACGGTCAAATACATGTGGCAGGAGGTCAACTGGAAGAAAAAACCAAAGGACCTTGGAAGTGCACGCGACAAGGGCGGCAACGCCAGATGCTCCAGCCACAACACCGTCGGCCCAATACAGATAAAAGCCGCTTCAGTTCTGCTAGTTCTGATCCTACGATGGTTCAAAAGCAGAGCGGCGTGCATGAAGGCAACGCTAAAGGCTTTGACCACGACACCGTCGGCCCAAGGCAGGTCGAAGCCGTTCGAGCTCTGCTAGCGTTAATTTTGCCATTGCGACGGCTGGAAACTCACAATCAACGTCCAGAAATGTGGAAGTATTTTATTTAAAACACGGTTGTGTCGGGTACTAGAGATACCAGAAGAAAATGGTGAAAGCTTGTTATCGTCGGGTCTCGGGATCAGTATCTAATATGCATTTTAGCACAAATATTGAGGCTACTTTAACTAAAGTAAAGATAACTTTTGAACAACTTGACAACAAGGTTAAGGTCATATGCTACATGGCCCTCATAAGCTTATTGATCGTCGGTGTGAGTCAACGTAGGTCCCAATTTGATGTAAAAAATCGGATACTCGTATTAGCAAGGCAATGCTTATGAGGTTGCCTTGTTTTGCATCGGACTCCTGAATCCGAATATAAGAAATAGTATCCCAATGGAGGCTTACATAATGGAGCCAACATAAACTGGAAGGATCACTTTATGATTAACCTGATCCGAGAACATGGAATTAAGTGAGTTTTAATTAAAAAAAAAGTAGACTAAGAGAGTGAGTAAGTGTCAGTTAAGTTTAGAAAAAAAAAAAAACCCGTGTTTGAATTCAAATTTTTTTTTTTCGAATTAATAAAGAAAGCAATATTAGATTCGAGTGTCCATTGGGGACCAGTAAACTAATACTTAACATATCTAACCTAGATTTTAAGTATTTTGGTCTAGCAAATGACCTAAAATTTAAGAAGAGAAACAACAAAACACGTTTATGAAATGGAAAAAAAGTATTTTTATTTAATATATTTAATTCAATTATACAGCTTTTGTTTTGTACTTTCCTTTTTATTGTAAGCTTGTTGTTTGCACCATAGAGTTTACATATCTGCAAGAAAAGGGATATAATCATCATAACAATAAGAAATAATTACTTGAACGAACAAGTGCATCCTTCGGGTAATTAGTAAATATTAAGTGTACAAAGAATATGCATATTTTTCGATATAAGCACAAAGAAAACGTCCGCAATAGGAAGAAGTATGCCCCTCATTTAGGTGTGGCAGGTATGTCAATTAAAAACTTGGTCGTTTCGAGTACAAGATTTACGCTTGTTATTTAACGACGAACACCTGCGACAAGGAACTGAACTTCAGGTTAGCGCCCACCGCAAGTCGAATGCCTGGTCTAAAGAATTTTTCGAACTCTGCCACCAAATCTCTCTACCTGACCTTCTTTCGGTCAGTGCCTCAATGAATAAATAATCGCTCATTTTGCATTTATCTTCTTAAGAGTATTGTGTATGCTAGTCAAGAGAATCTCAAATTTTAAATTACATACTTGGGAAGATCTATCAAACTCCCCAGTATCAAATTGAGCACCATCCGGTGTAGACGTGTGGACAATCGACAAACAAAGCCAAACACTGTGTATTGTGTGCCTAAGCACCGTAATTAAAAAGCAATTAGTGCTAATACGCGGCAAACAAAGTGTTCCGGTGCGCGTGTGTATGCGCATAGTATACGTAAAATTTGTGAATAAAACATTTATATAAATAAACAAAGTGACTAACTGTACTGCCCACCATGGACGTTGGTGAGGCTGGATTCTAAACTGCGCTACGGAGAAAGCCCAATCTAGAACCGAATCGTTCAACCAAGCGGCTGAAGTCCAACGAAAATGAGGAAGAAATGATGATTCCCAATAATGCTCATTATACTGGAGCAGGGAACAAATTTAAAGAACTGGCGACGCAAGACAATAACGACTCTAACGATGAAGACAGCATCAAAAAAGACATTGAACGAGACAAATGTATTGCCGAGCTATGAAGAAAAAACAAGGAATTGCAAAAGGCAATACAAGAAGCTTTACAAGCAAAGGAACGACAGCAGAAACAATGGCTGCAACAGAAACAACAGCAGCAGCATCCAGATGAACAACGACAGAAGATACAATCACCAACAAACAGGAAGGAGAAGGTGCCTCCCATTATAGTCACCCTCATGGAGGTTAAAGATATTATTAAACTGGGTAAGTGACCTTGCAATAGTTTTAGAACAAAACAATTAAAAACAAACAATATCAGTGTCTTGTGCGATAAGATGAAAGACTTTCACACCATTAAAGATGCGTTGGGAAAAGCATGTAGCGAGTACTACACGTACATTCTTCAAAGGAGTTGATACGTCCTTTTTCGGCGAAGAATTGTTCGAAGAATTAAAAATTAATGAAACCGACAATTTAAAATTCACCAGTGTAAAACCATTTTCCACCGCCCAACCGCAAGTTGTCGTTCTTCATTGTCTCTTTAAGTCTTGGCAGTATAATTGAGTGCAGGGCAAAGATCGAAGAACGTAAACGCCTCAGAATGATCCACTTAGAAGCATATGATGAAGTCAACGCAGTAAGATACGCGACAATTTGGATAGAAACAACTAGACTTTGCAAACGCAAAAAACGCAAATGGGAGAAGACTCCCATCGAAAAAATCATAGAAAATTCTAGAGCAAAGAACAGCAGAGGTATGTATGCCGGCATAAATTCAATTAGAAATGGCTACCGAAGGAGAGCCAAAATAATCCGAGACACAAACGGCTGTCTGGTGACAGAAACAAAAAATATCGTGACAAGATGGAAGCAGTACTTTGAAAACCTGCTCAATGTGCGCACCCATCAACCACAAATAAACGCACCAGACGTACATACAGCCGAGCCCCAGATCCCAGAGCCCTCTTTCGACGAAGTTGTAGACGCGATAAATCGACTGAAAAACAACAAGGCCCCCGGAATCGATTGCATACCGACAGAGCTTGTGAACCATGGAGAAGGGGCAACCGCTCGAAAGATCCACCAGCTAATCAAAACAATATGGGATAAGGAAGTCACTCCGCAAGAATGGAAAACCGCAATAGTCGTCCCCATTTTCAAAAAAGGCGACAGATCTGACTGCGAAAACTACAGAGGAATATCATTGCTCCCAACTACATACAAAATATTAACAAATGTTATACTGGCAAGAATCACACCGTACGCAGAAGAAATATTGGGAGACTACCAATGCGGATTCCGTCGGAACCGGTCAACAAGGGACCAGATGTTCACAATAAGGCTGTAGCGATTCTAACAGATACACACAATTCACAAGCAAGCAAAAACAGTGAAGAACACCGAACGAAAAAAATCGAATAAGAAAAATACATCAGAACCGTATACCAAGCGATAAAATAAAAATTATTCACACCAGTGGAATATACTCGAGTTTGGAAATAAAATTCTAAACACGGTCAGTAGCCTGGTGTGTAACGCTTAAGGTAAAATTTTTTTCGTGATTCGAGCTGTCATAGCGTCAGTTCGAATCACACGATTTTCTTCACTATTATTTCAAACGCTATAATTGGTGACCCCGACGTGATCTGAACACGCAGCATTCACTTCCCATAGTAAAGCAGAACTTCACACACGGTCACGACTTCCGCATAGAGCCCAGCCTCCGACGTTTTCTCGTTTCTCTCTCGTTCGTCCGTCGTCCGCATACGAATCTGATCGTAACGAAGTTACTGCGGCGGGAGTGTGTAGCGATTCTAACAGATACACACAATTCACAAGCAAGCAAAAATAGTGAAGAACACCGAACGAAAAAAATCGAATAAGAAAAATACATCAGAACCGTATACCAAGCGATAAAATAAAAATTATTCACACCAGTGGAATATACTCGAGTTTGGAAATAAAATTCTAAACACGGTCAGTAGCCTGGTGTGTAACGCTTAAGGTAAAATTTTTTTCGTGATTCGAGCTGTCATAGCGTCAGTTCGAATCACACGATTTTCTTCACTATTATTTCAAACGCTATAAGGCAACTGCTGGAAAAGAAGTGGGAATACGGAGAGACGGTTCACCAACTGTTCGTAGACTTCAAAAACCCTACGACTCAGTCGCAAGACAAAGACTTTACCATATTGTGGTTGAGCTAGGGATCCCGAAAAAATATGCCGCCCTCATTCAAATTTGCACGAGCGAAAACAAAGGGCGAGTTAGAATAGAAAACCACCTCTCAGAATCATTTGAAATCCGGGACGGACTAAAACAAGGGGATGACCTCTCACCATGCCTTTTTAACCTTATCCTCGAGTAGGCTATCAGAAAGGTACAAGACGACAACACGGCCGGATCATCCCTGAACGGGGTCACACAAGTGCTCGCGTATGCGGATGACATCGCCATTCTGAGCGATAATCTCGAAACTATAAGTAAAAACTGTGAAATCATCATGCAAGCAGCAGAAGAGTTGGGCCTAGAAATAAACGAAGACAAAACGAAATACATGATTACGACGAGAGCAGGTGGACTTCAGAGAACACATATAAACGTCAGGGGCAAGATATTTGAAAATGTCAAAGAATTTAAATATCTGGGAACGATACTGACGACCAGAAACGAAACGTCAAAGGAAATTAACAAAAGACTGCATTCCGGCAACGCTAGTTGGCATGCAGCCTGTAAACTATTAAAATCCAAACTGCTATCACGTAATATAAAGCTGCGTGCCTATAGAACCATAATCATGCCGATTGCTCTATACGGATGCAAAACATGGTCTCTCACAAAACGGGAAGCGAACAAATTCCGCGTATTCGAGAATAAAGTTTTAAGGGATATATTTGGCGGTAAATATGACGAGGAGTCAGGACAATGGAGGAAACTCCACAACCACGAATTGGAAGAGCTATACCGCAAACCTACAATAGTGAGAGTGATCAAGTCGCGAAGATTAAGATGTGCCGGACACGTAGCGCGAATGGGCGATGATAGGAGCGTGCATAGAATTCTTGACGGTAAACTAACGGGGAAGAGACCGACAGGACGGCCGCGACGGAGATGGGAGGACAATGTTAGATTGGACCTCAAAGAGATCGGGTCGGATGATCGAACGTGGAAGGAGAGCGTACAGGACAGGGAACAATGGCAGAGCCGAGTCGGTTAGGTCATGAACTTCCGGGTTCCTACAGGCCAGTAAATAATAATAATAATAAGTAAAATTGATCCGCGCAGATATATTAGAGTATTTAATTATGAAACAAAACCAAAATGGGATATCGGAAAACTCCAAGCGATCGGGTTTGGAAACACTAACCCGACCGCACTAAACTCGCAAAGCAGCAAAAGCTGTTCTCTGCCTTCGCCGGCCAAAGTCTCAATTGTCCAACTTTCTTTGGACATTGGCCGTAATAACACTACGCTTCTATTGTTGACACCGGCGCTCAGATCTGCCTCTTAAAGTTGAAGGCAGTCCGTTCGAAATTTGCAGTGGATGCCCAAAAGGCAAATACTGTCCAGGAACTCCACTAGGGATGAAACCTAAGTCGTCAAGAGTGCCAATCAATAATAAATATGTCAGGAGTTTAATGACATCTCAAAGGCGGCTACCTAACGTGTACCAATGTGATCTTGCGTGAAATACCTTTTGTATAGGACCAGGCACCTACAAACCAAAGGATGTACTACCTGCCCGAGTGTAAGAAGCAGGTGATTAAGGAATTCGGGAAATTCAATCTAGTAAAAGTCCATGGACTTAGATATACTTTAGATGTAAGTAATTATGTTGCTTGAATTAAGCCAATAAATGGGGTGGTAGCCCCACTAAAGTTTAAAAAAACTGATTGGTAATTCCAAAAAAAGCGGGCCCCAATAGAGAAGCCCAATGGAGAGTTGTGGTCGATTTCAGGAAACTAAACGATGAAACCATCGGAGATGCGTATCCTTTCCCTCGAATAAGGGACATATTAGACCAACTCGGTCACTCACGCTCGATTTAACCAGCGGCTATCACCAAGTCTTTGTAGATCCAAAGGTTCGAGATAAGACAGCTTTAGCACAAGCTACGTGCACTATGAGTTCAGACGTATGCTATTCGGTCCAACAGATAAGCCCTGTAAATTATTACGGTTCAATGGTGAATCTATTGGTGCCACCGGTTATGCCAATTGTTATCTCCTCGGACGGTCTCTCTCTACGCTACATTTTATGGTTCTTCGAGGCGGATCATTCGCGATATCTCTATTCTCAAAACATACTCTTCGTATATATCTTTTCCGATTAAGTTGAATTGGACAAAAACACCTATTTGTATTATATTATAAATATTATAAAATATTTAATTCTTCTTATTAGAAATTGTATTATTATTGTATTACAGTGGATATACAGTCTGAATATATACAATTTAAAGTGAATAAGTGAAATTTAGAATGCGGAGTTAATCGATATGCCAAGTGAACCATTCATATAAAAATGTATAAAATTTAATAAAAATATAATATATATAATGTATAAAATATAGTAAAAATTGGAAACGACTCACCAATTAATCGGCTTGACTGCTGGGCTCATATTTACAGACAAAGCAAGATTTAACACAATTTTTTCATTTTTTCACTTTTCCACTTTTTAATGATTTTTCACTTTTTTTTCATATAGATGAAAATGGCGGCGCATAGCCACAAAACATTGAACCACTTTTCACAAAACACATTTCGAGAGTTTAGGTCGACCTTGGGTGGGCACAAACGCTGGGAAATAATGAACATGCTTATTAATTCGAATGTTGTAAAGATAGAGATAATTTACCGTGGATCACTTTTCAATTAAATTTAAGTTTACCATGTTATGTAATACACCGAGCTCTCTCTAAAACTCCACACAAGCAGTTCGGCAGAACAAGACTACCGGAGCAAATAACCAGAGTGACGTCTTATGTTTCAATCGCAAAACGTCCCAAGTACCGTTAGGATTCGACTCGAGTATCGCCTGAGAATCATTTCGGTTGCTTTTGACCAGTTTAGAACGAATTAACTTTCCATGGGACATGAAATTGTTCCCAACTCCAAATATACTTATTATATAGAGATCGTTCGAATGATCGGAGTTTGGCTGGAGAGTTTGTTTACTTTAATTCCTGTACGCATCATTTAAGCGAACTTAGTAGTGTAGTATATACACCGAAGAAGGGGAATTCCTTGAAAACGATCCGGGAGTAAGTGAAGTTAGATTGTGATCATCATTTGAATGCTTCAAAGTAAAACTCCTTACAGGGGAGGAGCAACCTGTTCGTGAGAATGCTGTTCTGTCTGAACAAATGCCAACTCACCATGGAGTTGTTCAATGAATTATATACACGCTGTTGGAGTGTACCAGCGCCAACCATTTCGCACGCATTCTCATATATTTCAACTTCCCCTTTCATACGGCACAAGTTGTTTGTAGTACCAACTCCAGACTTACTTCTTGAATAAGATTCGTTGTAGAAGCGGTACTTCGCTTGCACAGGTTGTTTACTTTACTCGGATACACGTAGTGTTTTCCAGTCCTCAAGTATACTCGTATAGAGTAATATGTAAATAGAATGATTCCTAATACGAATGGTATCGGGAAGGCAAGATGGGTGATGATATGTGGCTGCAGCTAAGAAGTGGAACTGACGTCTCCTTGCACACAACAGGGAGCGACATTTTATATATTGATAAAAGCCTTAGTTCAATTTAGTCGTCGGGTAAAATCTGTATAACCTTGAAAGGCTTAATGCGTAATACATTTGCATGTGCATCCCCCTTCCTTACGCTGCGGATTCTCTTCTTTGAACTAGAATATCATATGATTTGTAGATGCTTTGTACAACTCCAGCACATTAATCCCGATATCTCTAAATGTTTCTTGGTGTAGAGATCCCCCAATATTAATCACTTAATCTTATGTTTGTTTACTCAATCGGTACAAACAGGACAGTTTCATGGTAATATGCGGATAGGGTTCATAGGTGGAGTGGTGTCGTGAAAGCAAAATGATTGAAGACAGTACGGCTGCTACTAAGAAGTGAAACACATATCCTAGAAGAAAATATCCTTGCACAAAACAAGGAGCGACCTCAGTATATATTGGTAAAGCCTGTGGGGGTTCTCTATACCACATGGAGAACCAACCCACAATTCTAACCAACCCTGACCACTAACAGTGCGTCACCTTAATCCAACTCCCCATGCAAAATCTGCATTTGCATACATCCCATACTTACCAAGAACCCAATCTGCAATAAGACATTTTCCAAACTCCCAACAGAATACAATTCAATAGAATATATTCTAAATCATCTCCCTCAATTACATCACCCCACATACATTTTCCCAAAATTGCTTCGGTCAATTCCTTACCGAATCCATATTCCCTCTTTGTGACCAAGGAACCTTAATTTCCCCGAAATTCATATGCCCTAACAAAACGCATATTCAAATCCACAACGGAACATTAACAACTATACCAAGCCGCATACATTTCCCCGAAATGACTTCGGTTAATATTCTATCTAAACGATATCCCTTGCTTGCACCCAAGCAATTTCAGTTTCCCGGTATACACAACCAACGAATCCAACTTAGCTTATACGGCAAGGATTCGCTGGAATTAAATTCGTATGCAGGCATAGTAACTCTTCCACTAAATTCTTACTAAGTGGCTATGAGTTTACGACGCCACTACCACGACGCGATGAACTTTTGCTTTCACGAGCCAGTCATCATTCTACCATCGGCGCGCGCACTCCGGCTTAAAACACGGCCCCCCGTGACGTGCACTCGGTGGGTGCAAACCCCGGAGCATACATTAAGCGTTTATCGTGTCTCGGTCGAGCGGGGTCGGGGCCCTTGATTCAAAAATCGGTATCGGGTACAATCGTGTCAGTTGAGTGCTTGTCGGCGGAGCGGATAACTCGTGTGATGGTTCAGATCCTTGTCACCCTCAATAGCGATATTAATGATATTAAAGATTCCCTTGAGCGGCCACCGGCAAACAAGATGTTTTAGTGACAATAAAGCCAAACAACGTGTGAATGACTGACAACATCAGTGAGTTTTTTATTTCTCCTATTGGTTTGATGGACAATCTCCGGCTACGAAATAGTTAGTGGGGCGATAGTGAACTGGTGCCATACGTTGGCGCACCCACATCGCGTGCCCCACAAGCCTCAATATTGTTACCTTTACGTTAAATTAGTCGTTGGATGAGACTTCCACAATGGTGAATGGCCTTTTGTGTAGCACTTTCCGCCTTATACTAATAGCATAATTTAGTTCGTATACATTTTCCATAGTATTGCTTTGATAGTTTCACCACCGACTGTCAGTCAAGATCTCTTCCATCCGCCGCACGCTAATTGTTCACGACTAGATTGTTTTTGTCTCTAGTCACTTGCGTTGCGGATACTCTGTACCGAAAAGGGATTTACTATGTGGTTGCTCACACCAGGCGCGGAAGTTCTAACAAATAATCCGCAGTATGACGCGGTACACACCCCGCTGCACTTACTGCAACGATAAAGGGGATAATCTGATCACCGATCCTGAAGGAATTCTGGGAAGTGCATTTCAATAAAATGCTAAATGGTCAGCTCACAGAAGAATTGGATGCTCTACCAATGCAAGATCAAGACGAAATACTGCCGCCACCAAACATTGGGGAAACTGTAAAAGCCATAAGACAGCTTAAATCAAATAAAGCCCCCGGAGCTGATGGCATACCAGCTGAGCTGACCAAACAAGGAGGAACAGCGTTACATCACGCAATTCAGGAGACCGTTGTCAACATATGGGAGCAAGAGGTGATGCCGGAAGATTGGCGTCGCAGAATAATTTACCCCATACATGTGAAGGGTGATATCACAATGTGCTGCAACTATAGGGGTATAACATTGTAGAGTACCACCCATTAGATACTCTCCTCTATCCTACAAGACCGGATAGCCCCATACGCTAAAGTCATCATTGGTCAATATCAGTAAGGCTTCATCCCATGCAAATCAGCTTGCACCCTTAAGCAGGCGATGCAAAAATATCTGGAAATTAAGATCCCTTTATATTATCTATTTTTAAGGCTGTGTACGACAGCATAGCCACGGTAGAACTATATAATGCCGTGAAAGAGTTCGGCCTGCCAAACAAATTGATATGACTTTGTGGATTGGCTGGTCAAGCGTGGAAGGAGAGTGCACAGGGCAGGGAACGATGGCGAAGTCGAGTCGGTGAGGTCATGAGCTTCCGGGTTGCTACAGGACAATAAATAGTAATACAATAGCTATTAAGAGGGGAAGTCCCTGTAAAAAATTTGTTTGCATTTTTTTTGGTTTAGAAATCAATCTAGCATTTGAACAATGTATTCTCAAAGTTTGGGGCCCAATAGAAAGTCCATAATGCCTTCAAAAAGCCACCAAAGTGATGCGTAAGACTACCGATCGCAGGTAAGGTTAAGCTTAGTTAGGATAGTTCTTAAGCTCTCTAGTTTATAACTTATATATACTTTAGATGTAATTCAATTCAATTCAATTGTTATTAGGTAGATAATATGGTACATTTATATTTTACAATTAGTATTTAAGAGATTTAGGACAGCAATTCCTTTACAACTATAATCTTAAATCTTTATAATGACAATAGCACAATTTTAATGAATAATAAATAATAAATTAAGGGAAAACTACAAAAAAAACCCTTATTTGAATCTCAAGACTAATATTGCACAGGTTTCCGGTTATTTTATGTAATAATGACCTCGATATAATTTTCATAGACAGGGTACATATGTAGTGATTTAGGATAACGCATGACGGGCAACGAGAACATTGTCAGAAAAAGAACAGTTGAGGAAGAAGTTTCGATTGATTTTGTCAATAAGGAACTCTGCCGGTTTAACGTTAGCGTTTTCATGTAGTTCATGTGTCGAATAATGCCATGGCAAATCCAGCAACATTTTCAATATTTTATTTTGACACTTTTGCAATTTTATTTTGTGTGTGCGAGCACAATTTCACCATACAGGGCGCCGTACAGGAGTACAGCTTGAAAAATGTTTTTAAAAATTGTAATTTTATTTTCGATGCTAAGCTTTGACTTTCTACACACTAATGCAGTGGTTTCCAACCTGGGCGGCGCGGACTATTGCCAGGGGAGGCGCCAAAATTTTTTAATAAATTAATTTTTATACCATGATATCTACAAATAAATAAAACTTCGTATCTTAACGTAACAGGGAAAATTCAGTGCATGGATGTTTATTTTTATTTTTTTTTTACATTTACTAATATTCAATTCCTATTAAAAAAATTATCTGGAGCAGAGAAATTTAAAAACGGCGCGTTTGCAAACGCTCTGTTTCGGTAATGTACAAAACAAACGCTAGTTGCATGAAAACAATAACCTCAAATTTAAATGTCACTCGTAGCTAAAGTGTCAACTGAAGCGTGTCGGCAGGGTGTAATATTGTTTTTTTAAATTGTTTTTGACGTGCTTTCTTTCTGAAAATACTGGTTAATATATTTAAAACTTTATTTTTTTATTTAAGCTATTATTTATTTTAATTTATATCTATAAAATATTTTTTAGACGAATGGATACATTTTTGAGTGGTTGCAGAATAAGTTGGACATGTTTTCCCTGTCAAAACATTTCTGGGCCACAGACAATATTGAAGCAAGTAAGAATCTTTTTATTGAACACTTGGACGGTTTAGTGCTGCATTCTTCAAATTATTTTAAAGACCTTGATTTCTCAAAGTTTTTGTGGGTATAGAATCCATTTATCGACAATGAAGATGACGAATTTGAGCTGACAACCATTGAAAAGAAAAAACTGATAGAATTATCATGCGATAGCCTACTAAAACAAAAGTTTCAAAATGAAACCTTAATTCAATTTTGGTGAATCTTAGCGGAAAGTATGAATCTTTGTATTGAAAAGCAATGTAAGTGCTTCTGTGGCGGCTCCACTACTTACCTTTTCAATCACCCCAGTAACTTCCTCCCAAAGCTCCAGAAATCCCATAGTTTTTCGCTTATGCAATCGCATTAGCACCCTCAAGCATTCCTCCCATCAAGGGCATTCACGCATTTAATGCGTTATTCATTTTCCCTGAAAGAAATCGGTACACCATTCTCGCATAAATCAACGCATCTCGGCATTTTTCTGAAAAGAAAAACATTTCGGTTGCCGTACTAGATAACCGCAATAAACTATGAAAACAATCAATGCCACCCTGCCTGCCTACGTTTTCTGTGTCACACGTGCGCGGCAGATTTTCCTAGTTTATCTGTATCCACGGCGGGCTTTATCCAACCAACAAAGCATAGCGCATCTCGCGGCTAGCTGCCAACAACCGAATTCTCTAGTAGTGTAAATTCCCACACTGGAATCTGACCCTTGAGTCGCCATAGAGGCCATATACAATCGGCATAGATGATATACACAACCGTCATTGTGTAACCATCTAAATTGCTTCTCAATGACTTGCAACTATTGATTCAGGTGCAAGCACTTCTCCCAGAAATGCTCCTTTGTTTGAATCTCCAAACAATCACCAACTTCGCGCTTAGCCGCCGGATTCGAATTCAATAGCATAAACAAATGCAAATAAAGAATCCGATTCTTACAACGACCAAAGATACGATATACAAATTGTATGATGTATTCCAAATCTATTAGCACCTAATGAGTGGCAGCGCATTTATTTAGCTGAACCCTCATTACAGAACGATGCCTTAGGTCGCTTCTCCCTTTGTTCTTTTTCCCTTGTTTTATGTTTCGTTTATCCTTTGCCGAAACGCATCGATAAACACTATGATCTACACGATCACACATACACATACATTACCAAGTCCTTCTTCCTTGTTTTCCCCACGAGAGAAAGACTTTGTCTGTCGAGGAAACTCACCCCAGTTGCGAAGTGGTTCGGCATCGAACAGAGCAACGCGGAGTCTCATTTCAACCACCAACTATCGCACACCGCTGGTTCGCGTTTCCCCTTAGGAGAGTGAGAATGGGGTGCGTACCCGAATGCACCCCAGAGTCGATGTCGGACACAGACAATTACGTGATCCTTGAAACTGTGCAACTTAATTTAATAACTGTTTTGTGAAAACCAATAAACCATTTGTAAATTGCATTAACTGTTCGAGTGTCAAAATTTAGGGGTAAATCAAAATAAACAACATTCATACGAAACAATACCACCGTGCGTTTTATTTCTTGCTTGGTGAACGATGTCCGAGGTATTCCGTGGACTTTCTTTTCTCATTGTATTGAACAGTGAACTTTCGATCGTTGGAAAATAGGCGGAGTATTTCATGACCGTGACAATGAGTTAAAAGTGCATCTCACACATGAACATGATAGGAAATCTTTGTGAACCTGTGCCAAAGCCGCACATGACGAAGACATTTCCGACACTTCTACCGTTTGTAACGTCGTATTTATGCGAAACGGGCTTTTCGACACTGGCTGCAATAAAAACCAAATATCGAGCCAGGTTAGTGGTCGAAAAAGAGATACGAGTGGCACTTTACACATTGCCCCCAAGATTTGATAAATGTTGTGCCAGTAAGCAACAACAACCCTCGCATTAAATTTTTATGCGATAGATGTAGTTGGTTTAAATGTTTAAAAATAATTTCATATAAAAATAAATATGCACGTATGTGTATGTTATAGCTAAACCTTGTTATTATTCTGTTGATTGTAGTTTTCAGTTTTTTTGTAATAAAGTTTTTATTATTTAAAACGTGTCTATATTATTTAATCTATTAAAACAATAAAAGGTAGGGGAGGCGCGGAAAAAAAATTTTTTTTCGGGGAGGCGTGGTAGCATAAAGGTTGGAAACCGCTGCACTACTGGATACATAACTCTTACGACTTTGTTTATTTTGTCAATTGTGGTAGTGATATGTTTTCGAAAGATACGTTTTTTATCTAGAATGATACCTAGATATCTACAGTCTTCGGACCAATCAATATCAACTGCACACATACTGAGTTTAGCGCCATTTGGTAGGTAGCAGAGTTTCCTACATCTCGAAAACCAGACAGCTGGTGTTTTATTACCATTTATTTTTATTTTCCATTTCCTGTAATATACTGCTAGTTTGTCAAGAGCTGCTTGCAAAGAGTTGCAGACGTTAGTGAATAAGGCACCCGAAGAGAAAATGGTCGTATCATCGGCAAACATAGCTACCTGAATGTGTTCACCTAGACATGGTAAATCTGCGACAAACAATGTGAATAATATGGTACCAAGGACCGGGCCTTGGGGTACACCATAGTGGATTTGGTGAGTAGAGGATATGTCAGTTCCTGAACTCACAACATATTTTCTCGAACGAAGAAAGCTCTGGATAATTTGATAAGCGGTATTGGCAGCTTAAGTTTTAGTAGCTTATAAATCAAGGCATCGTGCCATACCGTATCAAAGGCTTTTTTGATGTCTAGAAGAACCAGTCCCGTTGACTCCTTGTGGTTTTTAATGCGCAAGACTTGGTGGATTGTGCTGTGACCACTGCGGAAACCGAACTGAAAGTTTGGTAAGATGTTATTATGTTGCTTGAATTAACCCAATAAATGAGGTGGTAGCCCCACTAAACTTAAACCTAAACTTAAGCGAACGAACCTTTTAATTCCTAAGCCAAGCAAGTTTTATAGTTTCGTTTTTAAAAAGTTGAGGAATATCCAGTCCCTCTACAACCAGAAATACTGTAAACGCTAAATTTGGTTGTGGTCTTTGCCGTTGACTGAAAACAATGGCAAATCCGAATGTGGTTGAAACTGAAAGGAATTACCTCAATTGGTTGGATCGAACAACTCTTCTTTCGATCGTAGTCCCTCAGTTCTTGGACTCTCTGGGGTTTCCTGATGTTGCTCGACTCACGAGGAAAGGCTCTTACGTTGCTAACCAAAGGACCGACCATTAATAACAACCACAAGAGTGAGAAACAAACACAGATCGAATATTAATTAATGTTTTGTTTATTATTTACGCTACACACGACAAGGTAGAAACGGGTTTGGAAATGACAGCTCATTTTAAATTTAATTGAAATGTCAGCTGTTTGCTGACATTTGTTTGTCATGACAGCATTTCAGTGGTGCCTGCACCAGTTTTGCCATCGAGTGCTGCTCCGTCTCCAACATTCCGCCCACATTGAATTGTCGGTTCAACCGTCTCATCTTCTGCCACCTTATCCTTAATGCTGCCAGGAAAGTTTCACTGGACAACTCGCTGATAGGACCTCCATAATCCACGTTGGTGTTACTAACCGGCCTTGCGGGATTAGTCCGACTGGCTGGTAATGCGGCCATTTGTTGAGCTAGCACCCGTCCCTTGTGACGGCCGCAAATCGTGCATTCAGCGATGACCCTCTGGACAAGTCTTCGACTCCCTATGATCCAGTGCCGGGAGTTCACTGCGGATAGCAGTAACCGGCTTCCAGCGTGCATCAGTCTCAAGTGCAAATCTCTCACGATAATCCTTGCCAGGTGATGTTGCCGATGTAAGATTGGTGGATGTCCGCGTGCGTATTCCATCTTTGCTGCTTCTAGTCTTCCGCCCACCCTGAGGGTACCGTGGTCATCGATGAATGGGTTGAGCGCAATCAGTTCGCTTTGTCTTGATACTTGCCTTCCGGCTCTCATGGCCGTTAGATCCGCTTCCCGCCACGCTAATGTTCGTACCGTTCGAGTGAAGCTGGAGACTCTTCTTGTTATAGACACCTCCTCTTGCTGTATTACGAAATACGATGCCCTTCGTTCCTCGAGGTCTACCGGTGTTCCGGTGTCCGCCTCTCGGACTTGATGAGTGGGCGTCCGGGGCAACTTCAGCTCCTTGTCTCGCAAAAAGCCCGGCCCTCGCCACCACAGCTCTGCTCCGGCGAGCTCCCTTTCCTTAAGCCCCATTGATAGGTAATCCGCTGGATTGGACGCAGTCGGTACATGATGCCACTGGCCTTTTGGCAGCCTTTCCAAAATGTACGACGTACGATTTGCGATGAATGTCTTCCAGCGCCCGGGATGATCCGATAGCCATTGTAGCACTACCGTGGAATCGGTATATGCGAAACATTGAAACTCGCTAAGTTGAAGCGCCTTCCTCACGAACAAAAAAACCCGCGCCAAGAGCGGAGCGCCACATAACTCGAGTCTTGGGAGTGACACCTGCTTGACTGGGGCCAACTTTGCCTTTGCCATGATGATACGTACTTGAGAAGCACCGTCCTCCTCAAATCTGACGTAGAGGACCGCTCCATACGCCTTCTCGCTCGCGTCCGAAAATCCATATAACTGAAGGGTTTTCGCATGTCCCAACCATCGTGGGATCTTCACCGACTCCAGCGCTGGCAAATCCTTCGAAGTACTCCTTGCACTCTCTCCGGATCTCTTCATCCAGTGGTTCATCCCAATCGACACCTCTAAGCCGCAGTTTTTGCAATACCAGCTTGGATCATATAGTCTGGAGACGTGTGACAGGACCTTCCTCTTCGTGAGCGATGATACCTCCGGAATCTTCTGCACCTTGTAGCTCAAATAGTCCGGTCCGGGATGCCAATTCACACCAAGTAGTTTCGTTTCTTCGCTCGTGATGAACTGGTACACTTCTTCAGAACCAGGTGAATCGGCGGACAGCCAGTTCAGTACCTTGTGGCAATTTGATTTCGGGAATCCGCCGCCTTTAAGAACCTCCGTCAGTTGGTTCATCAACTGGATCGCCAATTTGGTTTAGCCCTTTGATTGGTGTGATCGGTGTGGTATAGATTGGTGCCCCATAGGTTGTGGGGCCAAAGACTGTTGCGGAACAGATTGCTGCTGCATACTTTGCTGTGTCCTATGCTGTTGTGGCACAGATTGCTGAGTCATAGGCTGCGGTAAGGTTTGATAAGAGACAGGCTGCTGTGTCACAGATTGTTGTTGTCCAGATTGCTATGGTACACACTGCGGTGCCATTGATTGTTGTGGCATGGATTGCTGTGGTACAGACTGCTGTGGCACAGACTGCTGAGGTACAGACTGTTGTGGCACAGACTGTTGTGGTACAGACTGTTGTGGTACAGACTGTTGTGGCACATACTGTTGTTGCACAGACTGCTGTGGCACAGACTGCTGTGGCATAGACTGTTGTGGTACAGACTGCTGTGGCATAGACTGTGGAAGAACAGACTGTGGTGTTAAAGATTGTGATGCCGTCTGCTGTGGTACAGATTGGTGTTGTACCGACTGCTGCGGCATAGACTGCTGTGGCATAAACTGCTGCTGAACAGGTTGCTGTGACGTCGAACAGGATTGTAACGGCACAGCTTGTTGCGAACCAGACTGCTGTGATATAGGTTGTATCGCAACAGATTGCTGTGGCATAGATTGCTGCTCCACAGATTGTTGCGGCAGAGACTGCTGGGGCATTGGTTGCTGTGTTAAAGGCTGTTGAGTCATGGACTGCTGCTGAATATTTTGTGGTTGCAATGATTGTGGCTGTTGCAAAGGTTGATGCTGTTGTAGTGGTGGTGGTTGTGGTTGCTGCATTCGCCCAACATTGGCGAAGCCGTTTGTTCCAGGGGACGGGGGCCCAGGGCCTTGGACTTCTATTGACGTGGAGGCATGGAGAGAGCCGCCCACCCTGAATTGGTGATGGGTGTATTGATGATGACGAGTGTTCCGTCGCTGGACGGTATCGTCCGATGGGATGCTGCCTATGGCATGTGAGGCCGCAACTTTGAGTGAATAACTGGTGCGGATCCAGTGCTGCATTTGCCCATTCGTCGGAGTCCCTGAATTTGAATAAGGTTGTGAAGATACCTGATAAGAACTTTGTGGTTCATTTGTTACTTGAGAGTTTATGTACGTAGTGCCCGTCATTGTGTTTGTGACACCAGAGGAATAGGATTGCTGAGTTATATTAGAAGCAGGTGGTGAATTATAAATTTGGAAGTTTTGTTGCTGCGGTTGTGTGGAAGATGATGGAGAGCCACCGAGTTCATTTCCCCCTTAATACACCGATGTCGGAACATAAGGATCTTGCTGATAATTCGTATTCGCAGCTTTACCGTTACCGATATCGTTATATGTAGAAATATCTATTGGCAGTGTAGAACTTTGCGTTGGCTCTTGTTGTTCAACGCCTGTAAAGTTGTCGGAACACTGCAGGTCCCCCAGCCATTACTGGTCAGAGGAGTAGTCATTTGATTTCCAATGAAGTTTGTTGGCTGAGACCGGCTACTGTAATGTGGTTCAGTGCCGTTCATTTGCGATTGACCATGTTGCTGGTAGTCCTCGAAGGTAGGCACGTCGATATGCCTCAACTTGACCGGTCGGGTTGTCGCTCCACTCGTGGAATCCGTTGCTGTCGGTTCCGTTGACCGCGTAACCAATTCCACCAAGCTGTTCATGAGCTTCTGGCTGGCGTTCATGGCATCAAGCAGCCTCTTCATTCCTGGTTGCTCCGTTGTTAACGTTGTAGTAGTTGTCGTTCCTAGGGTGTCCCCTGACGTATCTAATGCGATGGAACCTGTGCCTGTTGCCATGGCCAACCGCTGGTTGAACTTGATTTGCAGCGAAAAGTATCTCTCCTCGAATTCCGCTCGCTCTTCGATCTCCCTGTCGATGTTCAGTTCCGGGTCGTTCTCTTCGATACATTCCTGAAGGTTCTCAAAAGATTTGAATGAGTCCTCCAGTTTGCGCAGTCTGCTTGCGACTTCCTCCCTAGTCACCTCCTTTGACTTGTCCGCGAACTTCTCCAACCGCGTGAGGAATCCCTTGATGACTCCTCGTCTCCGTTTCATTGTCGGAACAATCATGTCACCGGTAGCCATTGCAACTTAGTTTGCCCCTTTTTTCGATGCTTGTGGATCGAAGTGCCACTAGCTACTTGATTCCGATTCTTTTGGATCGGCTGTAGGTTGGCCTTAGGCTTCTACGCAACTGAGTGCGCTGCTGGTTGTGGCTAGCTTTAATCGGCTGGATGACCGTCTGTCTTGTTTCTTTGCGTTGCGGTTGAAACGCTTGGGTCACACGTTGCACTGCAGGAGAGTTTGTCCAGTCGGCAGCTGCTGTGTTTACCTGGGATCGCGAATCCTCTAATATGCCGTGACGTAAGAATCTGCAACTCGTTTGTCGACTGCGAACTGGCAGCAGTGGATTGGATCCACAGACTGGATCCGGCTCAAAGGACCAATTTGTAAACGCTAAATTTGGTTGTGGTCCTTGCCGTTGACTGAAAACAATGGCAAATCCGGATGTGGTTGAAACTGAAAGGAATTACCTCAATTGGTTGGATCGAACAACTCTTCTTTCGATCGTAGTCCCTCAGTTCTTGGACTCTCTGGGGTTTCCTGATGTTGCTCGACTCACGAGGAAAGGCTCTTACGTTGCTAACCAAAGGACCGACCATTAATAACAACCACAAGAGTGAGAAACAAACACAGATCGAATATTAATTAATGTTTTCTTTATTATTTACGCTACACACGACAAGGTAGAAACGGGTTTGCAATGACAGCTCATTTTAAATATAATTGAAATGTCAGCTGTTTGCTGACATTTGTTTGTCATGACAGCATTTCAGTGGTCCCTGCACCAGTTTTGCCATCGAGAATATTCTTCTGCGTTGCATTGACTGTTCACTGAAGACGCTTCAAGAACGAAAACTTAAATAGCGGTTTTCTCGAAACATAATTTATTCCGCGCCGTGCAGCATAACTCACGAAGTTTTGAACCGATTGATTTGAAATTTTACACAGATATTCTTTAACTTATTGGCCTTTGTAGGAACCTGATATTTTATAAAAATTGCAATATAAAGTATTGTTTTTAACAATTTGTTTATGAAAAGAAGGTGTTTTTTTTTTCCTTTTGTCCTCAGATTTTTAGTTTTCATTTTGTTTTTGTTAATTTTAGGTCCATGCAAAGAAGAGTTCCATATTTTAATGGAAAAAATGTTGTTCGTTGATTTCGGATAACTACAAGGACCTGGGCGTTGCACGGCGTAAATCCGAGGAGTCAAGCTTGATCAACTGTAGCGGTGCCCTTTTTTTTATCAATAAAAATTGTTTTTCGTACACATTTTAACGTCTATGGTAATATGTAACATCAGAAATTGCAATAGATGGTTTCAGTTGTTTGTAAAAAACTACTGAAAAACACGCCGTTGACAGGGACTTCTCCCATTGAGTTAAACATGGGTTTCATTCCTAAACGATGTTGGTCAAAAACGGGTATACTTGAAGATACACCCCTGTAAACGAATAATTCGTAGATGATCGTGGAAAAGAATCGGCCATGCTAGGGTAAGGGTTGATGCTGTTAGCCCACACTACTATTTAAAACTACTTTTTGTACCGATTGATATAACAATAAACAGATTTTATCATTATTGTATGGCATTTCCTGTAGCCACGAGTTTGTAATATTGAGGCAAATCGTATGTCTACGTAGGAATGCGAATTTGGGGCTTTAAAGGTTGAGGTGACTACCAATTTCGTTTGCATTATCATCAGAACTGATTCTAATTTATCGTAAATCCTACTTCTATCTTCATTAAAAGTGAACGAATGATTTTTTATGTGGGTTAGATGTACCGATTATGTCACACGCTCCCTTTTCCGTGATAACTTTTCATAGGCTCTGGAAATTGCACACAAGTCAACCACTTGAAGTTGTCCTTAAAGCAATTTTCGCTCATGTTCTGTGTGCATAACAAATTTCCTACTGTGGAAGCCTCTGTCTCCAAAGCTGTGGTGGTATACGTTTTCCTACGGGATTCATGTTTCATAGAAAAAGTATCCTGTGGCACTCGAGTGAATCTTAAAGTACGACATGCGTTTAGACGATTTTACATAAAATAATAATAAAGTGTTTTCCTTGTTGGTCTTGACATTCATGTGAGAAGTGCTCGAGGGACTTTTTGAATGTATTTTTGCTGAGGGATGTTTAAGAGCAGTATTCAGTGCTTCGATCTACGAATCTTGAGTGGAAAGTTAAAGTGTTCTGTCTTTTGCGTCCTTGGTTTCGTGTAGGGTGATGAGTAAAAAGAAATAGGTCCACAGGGACTTCAAGTTTGTAGATTACTTATTATTGTACTAAGTATGATAAGAAACGAAGAATACTTCCTAGTTTTATGGATCTCTAAATTGCTTTCATGTGTTCATAAATTATTTTTCGACTGTGTAATGTGAACATATGCGCTGTTGTACTCAACTTATTTTCGCACTAATATTTCATGTATTCCACAATAACACAACAGTTTGTTCAGAAACGCCATTTGCGTCCGTTTACAATGGTTAAACGCCTTTTTTTTAACGATCGACACATCATTAGAATTTCATATAGAGAAATTGCAATAACTTCCTTAAATCTACGCCAAAATAATGAACATGGGTAAAATTATGTTGGTTTAGAATTATGTAGAATGGACGAATTTCGGTTTATTATACATGCTTACATTTAAATTGGAAACAAATATTTTTTAAAGTCTGCGATGAAGACGAAGAATAGGCTGTTAAGTTAGAATTTATTATTAAATTGTTTTTCTTGGGGTTACCTTTAGTCCCGCGGGTCTTTACCGGCCGGAGTGGTCCTGGTTTGGGTGTTGTCGGATTGACTGGTAAAGGTTAGCTGGGTGGAGTCAGTCCGGTTTCCAAATGGACTGGGCTGGGGAATGTCAGGGTTAATCGCCACACAGCCTTGGTCGTCTTCGGCAAGTCGATCAATTTGTCACTTGTTGTGGGGTGAACCAGCACTTATTGCTGTGCTTAGTGTGACCAGCTAATAGTTTTTATTGATTCAATAAAAGACTTTTTTCTAATTTTACTTTATATTTATTTTAAGTGGTTCACAATGTTTGCCCGTTCTTTTCGCCTCTGGTTTCCGACTGATCACGAATCCAAACAAAAAAAAAACAAAAAAAAAAAGAAATGGGTGGCGAGAGGGCCGACTTTAGCGAGACAAGGACAGATGTGTCCTTCATCTTGTCTCTGACTTCTGGTCATCCTGCGATAACCAGAATCACCCACATCCGCGAGGATGTTGGGCTCGGTCTCAACATATCTGAACGTGGGGGTACCCAAGGATAGTGTGGACAGTGTTAGTCCAGGTGTTCTCTAACTACTTGTATAGAGAGATGGTGGGAAAGAAATCGTACAAGACCGGTAGATCTTGAGTGCGGTAGAAAACGCAGATCACGTCTTTGGCGTCTGATAATCTGCGCTTTGGTCGGTGTGTATGTTTGTGTTTGTGCCGTCTTGTACTGTGCGTTCGAGTGTGTGGTTTGTTCATAGTAGACCCTATGGGATGGATCCAGGATCCTCTATTATACGAGGGTTGCCTTTTATATTTCGGGACTAGAGAACAAAAACAAATATTGATCTTGAATCACTTTATTGTTTTTCAAAATATTCCCCATGAAGATCTATACACTTTTGCATGCGTTTGAACCAATTGTCGAAGCACTTTTACCACTCTGATTGAGGTATCTCCAACACATGCATTCTGAATGCAGCAACCGCTTCTTCAGGTGTCGAAAAACGTTGACCTCTCAGTTTGTTTTTTACGTACGGGAATAAAAAGAAGTCATTCGGTGCCAAGTCAGGACTATACGGCGGATGATCCATCAAATCGATGTTTTAGGTGCTCAAAAATGCAGTTGTCGCAGCCGATGTGTGAGAGCTCGCATTGTCGTGGTGAAGAGTGATCCGTCTTCGGCGGTTGGTTTTCCTGATTTCTTGGAAGACAACTGGCAAACAAATGATTGTGTACCACTCAGAATTGACTGTTCTGCGTTGTTCTAGTGGTACGGTTGCGACATGTCCAGTTTTTCCGAAAAAAACAGGCGACCATTGTCTTGGAAGTGCTTCGTGCGCGAACAACTTTTGTTGGATTTGGCTCATCTTGAAACACCCAGACAGTGGACTGCTGTTTACTTTCGGGCTCATACGCATAAATCCACGATTAATCACCTGTCACGATGTCATAGACGTGTTTCGAAGCACCGCGACCGTATTTTTTGAGCATTTCTTTCCACCAATTGACACGAGCCTTTTTTTGGTCGATTGACAAATTGTGTGGGATCCAACGCGAACACATTTTTTTGACAGTCAAATGTTTATGCAATATTGAATGTATGCTGGTCCCACGAACGCCTAAGGTTGTCTCAATCTCACGATAGGTCACATGACGATCTTCCAATATCAGTTCGCGAAAAGCATCAATGGTTTTCGGAACAACAACTGATTTTGGACGACCTTCACGAAATTCATCTTGGAGTGAACTACGACCACGATTGAATTCACCATACCATCGATAAACACTGGTCCTTGATGGAGCTTCATCGCCAAAACTTGAATTAAGTTCACCCATGCACTGTTGCTGAGTTAATCCACGCCGAAAGTTGTAAAAAATAATCACACGAAAATGTTGACGATTTAATTCCATTTTTGGGCCGAGATAAATCTTTTAAGTTACTGTAAACAACACAAATAGCGCTCGTATGTCAAAACGTTCTGAGTGCGTATAACCTCAAAAATGTCCAACTTTACGACAGAGCTGTCAATTGCCGGATTGCAACACTAGGGTTGCAAAATCCCGAAACATAAGAGGCAACCTCGTAGAGGGGAATGTTGTTGAGAAGGGTGCTTTCTTCAGTTTTGTACTGAAGAAGAAATTGTGGGGGTTTGATCCGAAGAGATCGAGAGAGAGAAGGGTCAAGAACGCAAGAGTCCCGTACAAGTGGGTTCTCGCTGTTCTGAATGCTTTCGAGGCACTTGTATGCTAATTGAAGCAAGTACTCGTTGATAGGGGTAATGGAGGCGCCTTCGTATAGGTGAGAGTTGAGGTAATGGCGACCGTCAAGCCTTCTAGTGTGATTGGTGCATCTTCTGAGGAGTTTCCTTTCCAAAACTCGAAGTCTTTCCATTTAAGCCAAAGATATGCAGCACCATATGGGAAAGGCGTCCGATATTCCAGATCGGATTAGCTGTTTAAAGCAGGGAAGCTTAACTTTGGTGTCAACTTTCTTGCTCCACTTCAAGATGGTGTGCCGTTGCTTAGACCGACCGAGGCCCCTTTGGAGAATGTGGGTCACATGTTGGATGAAATTCATTTTTGAGGTATAAGTGACCCCAAGATATTTCATCCTGTCCTGTGGTCTAATCGTAGTATCTCCCATTTCTATTCGGATATTCTGTGAATATCGAGAAGTAGGTTGGGAGTGTTTACTACTCAGAAATATAGCTACTGCTTTAGATAGGTTAAGTCGAATTTTCCATCGACTGTAATACTGATACAGTTTGTCCAGATGACGGTTGAGTCGGTTTGTGGCGAGTTTTGGGTTTTTAGATGACGTGTACACTAGGGCGTCATCCGCATAGCAAATCTGGTTTACTCTACCATCCACAGGGGGAGGAATATCTGAGGTGTAGATATTAAATAAGATGGGGCCTTGTTGCTGAAACGAAAAGAGAAAACCGAAACAACAAACGGCGCTTCGCTAGCGCTGCCTCAGTCTCTCTCCGAGTGGACTGTATTTTCCGGCACTGGCCGCCCAACGATGCTCTTGTCAATTCGGGGGATTGTACCTCCAGAGCCGGACTCTTCTCTGGATTGGCGGGCGTTTAAGTCTTTCCCAGTACAAAATCCTGAAATTTACCGACAGTGGAAACGACCAAACGAAAGAAGACAAACCAACCGACCAAGGAAAATTTCAACGAAGCGAAAAAACAGGTTGCAATAATATCTAGGGAATACTTTGCTTATTTCCTATAGTTTATTTGCTGAATATTTTAAATGGGAATATCTGTTTTTCTGTTCGATCTCTTATATCTGGTCTTTAACAAGACCTTTTGCTTGGGAACACTTTCGACGACTCCCACCGCTTCAGCGCCGCGCTCGCCTTTTATTGCCAGCAGCTGTCTCCTCGTTCGCTTGGTTTCGATAAATCACTCGTTTCCTGTTGAGTGATTTATCGCGACTGGTATACAGCTGTCTGCCATGCTCCTCCTTCTTGAGTGCTTGTGCGCCGAGGTCGAGTGCTTGTGCGCTGGTTGCCAGTGGTTGTGTGTCGATGCTGGGTGTTTGTGCGCCGGTGTCGAGTGCTTGTGCGCCGGGAAATATGCATCGCCAACAGGCCTAGAATGGAGCCCTGTGGTATGCCTGCAGCGGCGTTGAAAGTTCGGGAAAACTTTCCATTCACTCGAACTTGGAAGGTTCTGTTTAAAACGAACTGGTAGATGATACTACACAGCATTTTACTGAGGCCAGTATTCAGTAATTTAAAAACGAGATCTTCGATCCAGGTTTTGTCAAAAGCCTTTTCAATGTCAAGGCTCACCACAATGGTGGATTCCTTATTAAAGAGGCGCACGCAAACTTGGTTTAGAAATATGTTGAGAGCCACTAAAGGCCGAGTGGTAGCCGGGGTCCCAACGCCCTGTGCGCCCGGTGAAATACCACCCCATCAAGCTTTAGGCTCCGTGAAATGGTCGGGAGAAATCCCTGGCCGTCTTTCGAGAAAAGGTTGGTTAGGTGGTAGTCGGTCCCAAGGTGAGATACCACTCCGTCACGCTGTACATTCCGCGATATCGCCGACAGAAATCTTCGACGATGTTTCAGATGTGTGGCTGATGGCCCGGACTGACACGGGGATGAGTCATGATGGTACCTTCTGATATAAAGAATTCCGGAGATAAACTAGTCACCCATTCGGATCTCCGGGGGGAACTATGTCAGGGGGAATATCATGCAGATGTCATGATAAATAATGGAACTTTGCGAGGTTCGTCATCGCATAATCGGACTCACTCTCGGGGCTCGCCCCACGCTCGACTGGTAACGGCATTTTGTAACATCAGGGGCGTCGGTTTCACCAATACGAATGTAAACGCCATCCACCAATATTTGCAAACAACGAAACCTGATATCCTTGCCCTAACTGAGACCCAGGTCGATTCGTCAACTGATTCGACATATCTTCGTTGCTCAGGATACGACTTACATTCGAGATTCCGTTTTAGGGGCGGAGTCTGTGTCTTCGCGCGATCCAATCTGGCTTGCCAGAGGATGGAGGCGTTGGAACCCAATAATGACGAGGCTGGGGGGCTGGCGGAGATGTTTGATGTAAGCCACAACTTGACTCAACTCGTGGGGGAGACAACGCGAGTGCCGGATGCCCGGGGCGATTATGCGAACACCCTGGATCTGTTTTTGACATCGGAACCGAGTATTTATACCGTAGAGGTTTCTGCGCCACTGGGAAACTCAGATCACTGCTTGGTATCTGTCGCGCAAGCACTGGCATATCAAGCGAAAAACCGACCTAGGCATCTTCCCCATGTGTGGAAGTATGGGGCCGCTAACTTGGACGATTGGCGAGAATTCTTCGCATCCTTTCCATGGTCCGAGGTGTGCTTCGGAAACTCCGATGTTAACGCATGCGCGGAGTCGTCATCAGAGATTATTCTTCTGGGGGTGGAGATGTATATTCCACATTCCATCAAACGAAGTTTGTCTGATAAACCTTGGTTTGACAAAAAATGCGAGCTGATTACAGCGGCAAAAAATAGAGCTTTTAAGCAATGGCGCTTCAATCCCACCGATGTTAACAGAACGAGTTTTGTTAGACTAAGAAACGCGTGCAACCAGACGATTGATATCGCGAAAAAGGCTCACAACGACAGGGTGACCAATATGCTGCTTCGGTGCCTAACTGGTTCGCGCTCCTTCTGGTCAATGGCAAAAGCTGTCAGCGGTAACTTCGCATCCTCCTCTTACCCTAATGTGTTCGCGAATTTATTTTCGGTGAATTCAAACCTCGATCCCGACCTTTTGGAGCCACCTGTGATCTCGCCGGTACAGTCTTCCATGCGGGATGTGAGATTTCGTCCGCGCACTATTCAGCGCATTCTACGTGAACTGGATTGTAGGAAGGCAACCGGCCCGGACGGAATACCAGCAATAGTCCTTAAGAACTGTGCTCCAGAACTATCGCCGGTTCTTGGCAGACTCTTCCGCTTATCTTATGCACGGAGGACCTTTCCTGCCTGCTGGAAAATCGCTCGAGTTCAGCCAATCCCAAAGACGGGAAAAAAGTGTCACTCACAAAATTACCGTCCGATAGCATTACTGTCTACTTTATCTAAGGTAATGGAAAAAGTCATCAATACAGAGTTGGCTAAGTATTTGGAGAGCAACGAACTTCTGAATTCCGTGGCAGGCGGTCCACAGGAGACCTTTTGACACTTATAACCGATATATGGACATCTGCGATTGAACGGCATGGTGAGTCGAGGGCGGTCGCATTGGATATCTCCAAGGCTTTTGACCGCGTCTGGCACGGGGCATTGCTGAGCAAACTTCGTTCATATGGACTTTCCCAACAGCTTTGCGACTGGACGAAAAGCTTCCTTGAGAATCGATCGATCCGGGTTGTTGTGGACGGCGAGTGTTCGGATCCGTATCCTGTTAATTCGGGGGTGCCCCAAGGTTCTATTTTGGCTCCAACCTTGTTCTTGCCTCACATAAATGATTTTTTGGAGAGAACGGATAACAAAGTGTTCAGTTTTGCGGATTATAGTACGCTTGTTTCCTCCTTTTCGAGTGTTCGGCCGATTGGTGCATCTGCGTCGCATCAGCTGAGATGTAGACAGATCGACTCGCTGAATCGGGATTTGGACAAAGTCCTGCAGTGGGGAAAGGCCAATCTTGTCGACTTCAATGTAACGAAGACACAGTATACAACATTCACAAAGAAAACTGGATCATCGGTTCCACAGCTGATGATGAATGGCCGGGCCCTCGAGGCTGGGGAAAGTTTGAAATTGCTCGGCGTCACGGTCTGTGGAAATGTATCATGGCATAAACACGTATCGAGTATCGCCAGATCAGCGTCAGGAAAACTGAGTTATCTTTTTAGAGCCAAGAAATATTTTACTCCGGCCCAACTTCTTCTCCTATATAAATCCAAATTAGACCCGCACTCGAATATTGTTCTCATGTTTGGAGCTCGGCTCCTAAACATACCCTCGACCTACTTGAGAGTATACAAAGACGAGCAATCCGCCTGATCGGGGACTCGGCGCTGACGTCGGGACTACAGTCGCTATCACATCGAAGGCGCGTAGCCGACCTCTGTCTGTTTTACAGATATTATCACTGGTGCTGTTCTTCGGAGATTCTTGGTATTGTTGCACGCAATTCGGTTTATATGCGCTCCACAAGACAATCCGACGGATCGCACCCGTTTGTGGTTCATCTCCCGACGGCGCGAACATCCCTGGATCAGAACTCGTTCCGTTACAGAGCGGGGAAGCTGTGGAACTCCCTTCCCACGCGAGTGTTCCCGGAGCGTTACAAACTGCAGCTGTTCAAAAAGAACTGCAACAGTTACTTGATGACATCTCGGGGCGCCCACTCGGCGCTATAGGTTCGCCCCTCCCAAGAGAAGTCTAATAAAAATAAAAAATAAAGCAGAAAGCCTTCGCAATGAGTGGTAGGACATATTGTCGATACCGGGTGACTTCTTGGGGTTTCGAGGTTTAACTAGGTTCTGTAGGGTATTTGGTGTGATGAAGCCGTGACTATTATCACGTGTGTCGTCGAAGTATGCACTGTTAGCTGGGCTAAAGACAACTATTGACTCGTTAAAGTTGTCTAATTTATTGTGAACCTCTGAACTAATTATTGCATTCCTTTCCGGGTCGCTACCCTCGAGAGTGAGCTTGTGATTATTTTCAAAGGTCTCTCCGATGATGTTTGCTTTATTGGTGTCAACAAGACCGTTGTGCGTGATTGGGCCAATGATACGAGAGGTGCCACATATCTTTTTAACAGTTTTATAAATGTTTTGGTCCATCTGAATACCCTTCACTTTGTCTTCCAATTGTCGGGTACGATTGTTTTGGATTCTTTGTTTTATCAGTGTGCCAATATTGTGAATAATGGCTCGCAATAATGGCTCCCTTTGCGTAAAGCGGTGACGATATCTCATTCTGCAGAGCTTTTTACGCTCCCGGATGAGACGAAGTGTGAGGTAGTCAAGGGGAATCTTGTTCAAGTTGGTACTTCGGGACATGAGTCTCAGAAGTTTCAACTAGAATCTTGTGAAGTCGAGTTGCAGCGTTATTTATCTCAACCGTCGTTAGGTTCCTGTCAGTGGGGAGAGAGAGTTAGTGAAGTTTTTCGTTCAATGCAATATTGCAGTTGTCCCAATTTGTGCGCCCATAATCGGGTATGTATCTGACATGAGCCCGGGATGCTCGATAGCCGCGGATGAACATGGTCACAGCATTGTGGTCAGATACACCCGGCGATACTTGGGGAGGAGTGATTTGGGGAAGTAAGTCTTTGGACACAATAAAGATGTCCAGGATGGAGTTACCTCGGGTACCACCCGTAGGTGCGACTATTTCGAAGGTGAGGGCATGCGATTTTTCGGTGTACTATTGGAACAACTTTGTGCCGTTTGGGCAAGAGACGGAGTTGTTCCAGTGGGGATGCCTGGAGTTGAAATCACCGCCTATGATGAAGGGTGAATGCCCCGAAGACGTTATTAATTGGCCGATAACTTGGGGGTTAATGGGGCCATTATTGGTTTTATGCGAGTGGTATACGGAGTATATGTTCACTCTACCATTATTAGCTAGATGCAGTTCAACCCCGGAGACCTCTATGGACTCGAAATGTGGGAGGTCAATAGCTTCATGGCGAAGTTCGCTATTAATTAGAATACAGGTGCCACCCCCGTTGATGGTGGGGCCGCCAGTGAGGGTTCGATCTCTTCGAATCATTGAAAAGTTTGGGAAATTGGGACGCTGACATGGATGCAACCTAGTTTCGGTTACAAGAACCACGTCCGCCCGGTTATCCTTTATGAAGTCAGGACTATAGCATGCTTTGATAGCAAAACAAGGGAGTTGACATTTATAAGGATAACTTTAATTTTGGTATCCATTTTGATGCGTATGTCTTACATATGCCGTGAAAAGGAGTGTATTCCTCTCAACCTCAGTTGTTAGTTTTTCATATCGGGGTCGAATATCCTCAATCACGCGAGAGAGACTAAGTAGTTTCTCCAGCATTGAGGGTTCCCCCTTTGGAGGCTTTTGTGCCGCCACTTGGATTTGTGGCATTGTGTTGGCCTGTATAGCGGATCGCTTAGGAACTTGAATAGGTTTTTGGGGGAGAGGTGGTGCGGTTTTCATATTCTTTGTTTGGTTCCATTCAACCTTATCAGCGAATGTAAATCCATTTTGGATGAAATTTTGTGTGGCCTGTTTTCCGAAGTTTGACTTGGCTACTTGTTTAGGTCGAGTCTCCTTGGTTCTGTGGACTAGCTCGTTATATTGTTTCTTTTCAGGAGTAATGTTTGACCTTTAAGGAATATGATGCTTGGTCGATAAAGAATTCCTTTGGGAAAATTTTTGGCGATGCGTTGATGCATGGAAAATGCCCTTGTAGAAGAAATTCTTTTTACAAGAGCTTTAAGGTTATGCATTAGATAACCTTAATGCGTGAAACTTTTACAGGTGCTAATGCAATTGTATTAGCGGGAAACAATGGAATTTGAGGGGTGTCAGCACAGGAAGCTTAAGGGTAATTGGGCAAGTAGGCAGTGGCGTTTGGCGGAACCGCCACGGGCTGTATTTAAAACTCCCAGCGCCAGCAGGTCAAAGGATACCTGAAAGGAAACAAAATCCAGCCCTACTCAAAAGTGTAGAAGGAACGCTTTCCATTTACGCCCTAATGCCGATTCTAACGCACGCCACCGGTGCGATATGCCTTCGGAAAATGTGTTTCCTAAAACGTAGGTGAAAAGCAATAGGCTTTGACCAGCCCTTACCGCTGGTGAGAGAAAGTGTCCTGGAGTAAAGCACAAGAGGAGTGGATTGGAAATAGCTTCCTTCTAAGAAACATTCAAGATCATTTCTTATTATGCATAACTTTAATTTACTACAAGAGTGAAACTCCCTTCTGGGTTTAACGACAAGGTGTTCGGCTACATTTGGACGGCGATATGTTTCTTCTCAGGTACCCTTTTTACCAGCTGACGGTGGAAGAATTGTTTTGGAAAAGAAAATTGGCTAGGTCTTTGGACGAGTGATTCTTGAATTTTACACGTCGATATTACCAGGTCTCAGCGGGCTATGGTATGTACATAGACGTACTTGACAATCACCGTATTCACCAAGTTTGGCACCGTGGTACCCATTTTTAGTCAATTGAAGCCAGAAAACACAAATGGGCATACTAACTGAAGGCCATTACGATAAGCGCCTATAAGAAATGTTCCGAAGATTGGAAATAATGTCGATGGCGTATGTGCGTTGCTTCAAAGTGGGACTATTGTGGAGGTGGACCCATAAATGTCGATGAATAAGTGAAATATCTGTTTAATTTCATAATTTCCTGTATTTTTTTGATGGAATATTTACGAATATTTAAGGCCAAGAACTGCAGCTGAAACTGGCGAGGCTGTACCGATTGAGTAAATAAACATAAGATTAAGTGTTCAATATCGGGAATCTGTACACCAACAAACATTTAGAGATATCGGTATTAATGTGCTGGAGTTGTACAAATCATATGATATTCCTAGTTTAGTGAAGAGAATCCAGGCCGTAAAGAAATGGAATGCACAGACAGAACGTATTACCCATCAAGCCTTTCAAGGTTATGCAGATTTTACCCGACGACTAAATTGAACTAAGGCTTTTATCAATATATAAAATGTCGCTCCCTGTTGTTTGCAAAGAGACGTCAGTTCCACTTCTTAGCTGCAGCCACATATCATCACCCATCTTGCCTTCCCGATACCATTCGTATTAGGAATCATTCTATTTACATATTACTCTATATACTTGAGGACTGGAAAACACTACGTGTATCCGAGTAAAGTAAACAACCTGTGCAAGCGAAGTACCACTTTTACAACGAATATTATTCAAGAAGGAAGTCTGGAGTTGGTACTGCAAACAATTTGTGCTGTATGAAAAGGAAGTTGTAAATATATCAAGATGTGTCCGAAATGGTTCGTGCTGGTACAGTCCAAGAGCCGAACATGGCAACTCCATTAAATAGCAGTATTCACCAACCCTTGACCCACGCATAGGCATCAGACGAGTGTATATACATCATTGAACAATTCCATGGTGAGTTGGCATTTGTTCAGACAGAACAGCATTCACACGAACAGTTTGCTCCTCCCCTCTAAGGAATTTTACTTTGAAGCATTCAAATAAAGATCACACAATCTAACTTCACTTACTCGTGGATCGTTTTCAAGGAATTCCCCTTCTTCGGTGTATATACTACGGTTCTAAGTTCGCTTAAATGATGCGTACAGGAATTAAAGTAAACAAACTCTCCAGCCAAACTCCGATCATTCGAACGATCTCTATATAATAAGTATATTTGGAGTTGGGAACAATTTCATGTCCCATGGAAAGTTAATTCGTTCTAAACTGGTCAAAAGCAACCGAAATGATTCTCAGGCGATACTCGAGACGAATCCTAACGGTACTTGGGACGTTTTGCGATCGAAACATAAGACGTCACTCTGGTTATTTGCTTCGGTAGTCTTGTTCTGCCGAACTGGTTGTGTGGAGTTTTGGAGAGAGCTCGGTGAATTACATAACATGGGAAACTTAAATTTAATTGAAAAGTGATCCACGGTAAATTATCTCTATCTTTACAACATTCGAATTAATAAGCATGTTCATTATTTCCCAGCGTTTGCGCCCACCCAAGGTCGACCTAAACTCTCGAAATGTGTTTTGTGAAAAGTAGTTCAATGTTTTGTGGCTATGCGCCGCCATTTTCATCTATATGAAAAAAAGTGAAAAATCATTAAAAAGTGGAAAAGTGAAAAAATGAAAAAAATGTGTTAAATCTTGCTTTGTCTGTAAATATGAGCCCAGCATTCAAGCCGATTAATTGGTGAGTCGTTTCCAATTTTTGCTATATTTTATACATTATATATATTATATTTTTATTAAATTTTATACATTTTTATATGAATGGTTCACTTGGCAAATCGATTAACACCGCTTTCTGAATTTCATTAAATTATAATGTCAAAACACATTTTATTGACTTTTAATTGCATATATTCAGAATGTACGTCCACCCTAGTACAATAATAATACCATTTTTAATATAAGAGCAATTAAAACAATTATGTAATATAAGACAAATAGGTAGGTGTGCAAGTCGAAATCTGGCTTTTTTGTTCAATTCAACTTTATCGGAAAAGATACTTATACAACAATTATGTTTTGAGAATTATTATATAAATTCACAATTTAAATACAATATAGAAAGGGAACGGGGAAGTAAAGTGACTTACTTGTACGGACCGTGGAGCGGCCGTTGTTGCGGGTCACCGGTATGGAGGTTGCAGGGGGTGTTGAGTTCTTGACTCCCACTCTGCAGCTGGCTAGTTTGTGGATGGTGTTGTTGTTGACAAATATTGATTCCGATTTTTGTAATGAATTGCAGTGGAACTGATATGGTGCACTTCGGATACTTATGTGCCCAACTGTTACAGCAGTTCTTCCAATAGGAGTATCTTTTGCTCCTTTTTTGTTTTGCTGGCAGAGAATATTCCAATTTTTTTCTCTGGCCTTCTGTCTAGCCTTTGTTGTATATATATGTTGTTACAACATTTAATATTTTGTTATCGTGATATAAAGTTAGTTATCTCTCGGGGAATGCGTCTCCGAGGTTAAGTTAACGATATTCATCTGTTGGTTCTAGCACGTTTCCAGTCAGGGGAAACTAGGTACTCCCTCTCTGTTCTAGTTCCATCTGAGCAGCTTTCCTTTTGTAGTTCGTCCCTCTGTGCGTAGCTTTTGAGGAATAACAATAAATTGTTACCTGTTGGCTCTGGTAGGTTTCCTTGTGAGTAGGTTGTTGGCTTCGGCAGGATTCCTGGTAGATGAGTTATTAGCTTCGGTATCTACTATGGCAAGTAAGTTGATTTTCCATACGATGAAAAAACTAGAACACTTTTTAATTTGAATACTTTATTGGTTAACACACTACTAACACTCGGTTAACACACTGCTCACACTACTCAACTGCCACTCATTTCCCACCACTTTATATACCATTTAGATCTGCTAAATATGCAGATGATACATTTTTCACACTGAACGTGTAACCCTTTTTGAGGCTATTCGCCTGCCATAATCCAATCGTTTGTTCTGCAAAAAGTGCAACGGCAATAAATTTCGCAATTGCTTAATTGCTTTCAATGCCCGCATGTGCATAATCGTTTCGTACTTCCGTATTCATTTTCCTTGCTAAAAGTGTAACGGTAATGAATTTCCCAATTACTTAATTTGCCTTCAATTCGGCGAATCAATTATAGGCCAATGCCCGCATGTGCTAATCGTATCGTACGATTAATTTGCGCCATTGTTACCTGCCCTGTGCACTCTCCTTCCACGCTTGACCAGCCCCGATCCGATCTCCTCAAGGTCAAACCTAACATTGTCCTCCCATCTCCGACGCGGCCGTCCAGCCAGTCTCTTTCCCGTTGGTCTACCTTCAAGTATTCTACGCACGGTCCTATCGCTGCCCATTCGCGCCACATGTCCGGCCCATCTTAATCTTCGCGACTTGATTACTCTCACTATTATTGGTTTGCGGTATAGCTCTTCCAACTCGTGGTTTTGGAGTTTCCGCCATTGTCCTGCCTCCTCGTCATATTTACAACAGCCGTCAGTATCGTTCCCAGATATTTAAATTCTTTAACCTTTTCGGATATCTTGCCTCTGACGTTTATATGCGTTCCCTGAGGTCCACCTGCTCTCGCCGTAATCATGTATTTCGTTTTGTCTTCATTTATTTCTAAGCCCACTTCTTCTGCCGCTTGCACGATGATTTCACAGTGCTTACTTATAGTTTCTAGATTATCGCCCAGAACGGCGATGTCATCCGCATATGCGAGCACTTGTGTGACCCCGTTTAGGGATGATCCAGCCATGTTGTCGTCTTGTACCTTTCTGATAACATACTCGAGCACAAGGTTAAAAAGACTCGGTGATAGACCATCTCCTTGTTTTAGTCTGTCTCGGATTTTAAATTGTTCTGAGAGGTGGTTTTCTATTCAAACTCGCGCCTTGTTTTCGTTCATGCAAATTTGAATGAGGGTGGCATATTTTTTCGAGATTCCCAACTCAACTACAGTATGGTAAAGTCTTTGCCTTGCGACTGAGTCGTAGGCGTTTTTGAAGTCAACGAAAAGTGGGTGAACCGTCTATCCGTATTCCCACTTTTTTTCCAGCAATTGTCTTACTGTGAACATTAGGTCGCTTGTTGACCGGTTGCTATGGAATCCGCATTGGTAGTCTCCCAGTATTTCTTCTGCGTACGGTGTGATGTATGACATTTGTTAGTATTTTGTATGTAGTTGGGAGCAATGATATTTCTTTGTAGGTATCGCAGTCAGATCTGTCGCCTTTTTTGAAAATGAGGACGACTATTGAGGACTTCCATTCTTCCGGAATGACTTCCTTATCCCAAATTGTTTTAATCAGTTGGTGGATTCTTCGAGTGGTTGCCTCGCGTCCATGCTTCACAAGCTCTGCCGGTAAACAGTCGAGTTTGGGAGGCTTGTTGTTCTTCAATCGATTTATTCCGTTTAGAACTTCGTTGAAAGAGGGCACTGGGATCTGAGGCTCGGTTGTATGAACGTCTGGTGCGTTTATTTGTGGTTGATGGGTGCGCACATTGAGCAGGTTTTCAAAGTACTGCTTCCATCTTGTAACGATATTTCCCTAGCCTGCCTGACATGGGTGACCCTACTGGAAGCGTATGCTTCCGTCAGCATAGCCTGAGTGATTCATAGTAGTTTAAGTCGCCGCACCACGTCAAGGTTGCTACCAAGCGGGGGGCAGGTAATCATCTGCTCGAGAATATTTATTTGGTGTTGTGGTGTGTAGAGAACTAAAATGACATGGGTAGAGCATGATTTTTAATACCTAAAGCATTGTCCGGGCCGTTTGTGTGAATGTGTATGTTTAGGTTTCACCAGAATTAAGTAATCGTATTATAAGGAATCATTCTGAGAAAGGTTGGTGCAAGGCTAATAACTTTCCCCGGAAAAACAAATTATTACGGGCAATTTAACAAGTCCCGGATGTGGACCAGATACCGGTGTAGAGAGTTGCTAAATAAGGCCCAAACCGGATCCCGGTTGTAGTGCCGATGATGATGATGATTTTAATGAATAAAATACAAGCACTTGGGTATTGTATTATATATGATATCAGTTAGACACATTGAGCTGACGGTATTGTACGATTTGAGGCTTAATAATTTTTTACTTACTGCGACAAATGCTGATTTCTTGTGATAAATCAATTCCAAAGCTCCAGTATATTGATCCGGCTCGAAGGAACAAAATGTTTCACACGTGTTATTTATAGATTTATGTTTCACACGTTATTTATAGAACTTATTACCAACGTAACACCAAGAGCAGAAGCAGTAGTAAATTACAGGGTAAAAACTAGTATTTTTAATTTTGTTCATCGACATAACTAAAATATTTCGCTTAATATAATTAGTTGATGATGATGAATTACAGAGGTGAATCAGGTCTTTTTCTTGTTATTGATCGTTGAAGGGCTTTTTTTCCTTGTATCGTGTTGGTTCACAACAATATTCTCGCCTCCTGTTTACTTAATTCCGATCCGTAGATCGGAAGTATTGCATCGTAACTTGTCAGTCGGTAAAAATGGCGGATACTCAGCAATCCAGCTGCTAAAAAAAAAAAAAAACTGTTTTTGTTCTTTCAGCAATCCACAAAAGTGCAAAAAAAAACGAACTATTTTTGTTCTTTTGTGCTCAAGTTCAGTATATTAATACTGTTCTCTTGATCTGTCTCACTTGTCTTGTGTCCCAACAAAACAAAATATAACCTAATTGTTGTTAAGAGTAGTTCTAGGGTTGTGACACAAGATAAGTGCCAAGTGTTATATAAGTATATATTTATAACAGAATTGTTCCTTTCGCCTCTAGTTGCAACCACTACAGGTACAATAGGGCCTTCTAGGTTTATTTGCAATTGTTTTATTAAAATACTGTCTTCCGATGAGTCGCTTGGCCACAAAGTTGAACTGAAAATGGTCATGTCTGATGTCGCAAGTCAACAATACGTGGGTCGTTCGTTGAGTGACACTTGTGGCGTCGGTGCTGGTGTCACACGGATCAACAAAGATATCTAGCCAGTTCAAGTATATGAATCATAAATCTTTATAACAGTTCTGCTTGGAACATTTGTGGTGCTCAGCCAGTGTCACAACCTACGACGGTAACGTCGTTGTGTGACAGGAAATACTGGGAGCAGTGTGAGGTACCGATCTTGATCTGTTGTAACAGAAGAATAACATGAAAAAGGAGGACTGTGTTTACGATTGAGATAACAGAACAGATTGCTTACGGGTCGGAAGAAAGGAGGTTGGTTGAACTGAAGGAAGAAAAAGATAGTTGCTCCACGATCATCAAGAAAAGAAAAGCAGATCACAGTTAAGAAACTGTGACATTTAAAACTGTCGCTTTTTTATTTAGCAAATCTAGCATGACAAAAGACGCAGCAAACGATGAATAAGATGTGAAGCAAATAATAAGTAAGATTATATTAGCGGATCCGAATTCATCAAGTGAAGGCCAATCGTCGACCTATGTGAGATCGATAAGTAGCGTATGTTAATTCTTGAAGTGAAAGCACACCGTCGAACTGTAAGTTGTGCGAATAAAATTCGGCTATGCCACGATTTAATAAAAGAAAAACATTTGCTACATTTGGGTACCCCCTTGTACAATTATTTATTTATTTTGATATTCCTTGCGGTTGCTGTGAGAATCAATCGTGAAGAAACGTTGAAGACAGAACGCAGAAAGGCGAGGTTCCTAATATAACACAAAGGATTAATACAACTCAATCCGACACAAAGCTGCCGACCAACAACGGAAATTGTAGGTACATCTAAATTATAAGTACTCTCACATTCAACATTCAAGAAAGAATACGGAAACGAAGGAGTATAATAATTCGATTATATAGTATTGGTAAGGATAAATCTTTAACACTCATGACTACACACTAAGTTGAGTATTGAAATGACAGACACTGGTTTTAGTTTATTATAAACACTTGATTATATGTTAATGTTATGTTTCGAACACACTTTTTATGGATTACTAAACGCAGGCACGACATAAACGAAACGCGGTACACATCACACAATGATGACGATGACCACTTTTAACATTCGTCTTATTGACGAGCAACGTAAGTAAGTAATTTGGATTAAACGTCCGATCGCGACGCCCTCTGAAAAGCGACTCCTTTATGTTGTCCGTTGAGGACAATGGTTGTGTACATGCTCCTTTATCTCTTCTTCGATCGTTCATACCGAAAGATGCATCCATTGTTTACACGCACAATATATGTTTTGCCAACACAACAGATGTATGTCTCTCAATACATTTTTTGTTTGTCTACATTGCAAATAATTATGATCTGCGAGACCTGATTGTCTGGATGCGTGAGTTATTGTTGTTATATTTTATATAAAGAACAAATATAAATTTTTTTGGAGGCTATGCCTCTTTAGTTTATTCATCAAATTACAGGTCGCTGTGAACACTCTCTGCAGTTTTTCTATGCTATTTATACTTAAATTCTAAAATAAATGTGTTTTTAATGACCCAACGTAATAGATACATATGTTTTGCTTCTTAGGATTTTATTTTGGGTTTTCTTGGATCTAGGTAAATTATGTCTAGACACAATTTTAATGTTAAATATTTTAAGGAATGAATAGGAAACACATTCCTAGAAGATTGTAAAAATGCAGACGCTAGTTGTTGTTAGATGAATTTCTTATTTCAAGGTGAACATGAGGCTGCATCGTGGTTGGGTGATTCATACGTTAACTCCCCCCTCCGTTAAATTACAATGTCCCCATTGTTTGTTTATGTGTTGAAATTCTAGTAATCTGTTATTAAAGATTTTTTTTGATTTTAATTTATCTTATTTAGTTTTGTATTCATTGTACCTCTTATATAGTATGTTAAAAACATTTACGAAGAAATATTATAGTTTTAAAAAGGAGTATACAAATTATAATGCTTAATACTGGATTATCTTCTAAAGGTATTATAAATTTCCTCATTTAGTCTTGAGTTTGAGTATACGAGGGTTGCCTCTTATGTTTCGGGATTTGGCAACCCTAGTGTTGCAATCCGGCAATTGACAGCTCTGTCGTAAAGTTGGACATTTTTGAGGTTATACGCACTCAGAACGTTTTGACATACGAGCGCTATTTGTGTTGTTTACAGTAACTTAAAGATTCATCTCGGCCCAAAAATGGAATTAAATCGTCAACATTTTCGTGCGATTATTTTTTACAACTTTTGGCGTGGATTAACTCAGCAACAGTGCATGGATGAACTTAATTCAATTTTTGGCGATGAAGCTCCATCAAGGACCAGAGTTTATCGATGGTATGGTGAATTCAATCGTGGTCGTAGTTCACTCCAAGATGAATTCCGTGAAGGTCGTCCAAAATCAGTTGTTGTTCCGAAAACCATTGATGCTGCGCGCGAACTGATATTGGAAGATCGTCATGTGACCTATCGTGAGATTGAGACAACCTTAGGCGTTAGTGGGGCCAGCATACATTCAATATTGCATAAACATTTGACTGCCAAAAAAATTTGTTCGCGTTGGATCCCACACAATTTGTCAATCGACCAAAAAAAGGCTCGTGTCAATTGGTGGAAAGAAATGCTCAAAAAATACGGTCGCGGTGCTTCGAAACACGTCTATGACATCGTGACAGGTGATGAATCGTGGATTTATGCGTATGAGCCCGAAAGTAAACAGCAGTCGACTGTCTGGGTGTTTCAAGATGAGCCAAATCCAACAAAAGTTGTTCGCGCACGAAGCACTTCCAAGCAAATGGTCTCCTGTTTTTTCGGAAAAACTGGACATGTCGCAACCGCACCACGAGAACAACGCAGAACAGTCAATTCTGAGCGGTACACAACCATTTGTTTGCCAGTTGTCTTCCAAGAAATCAGGAAAACCAACCGCCGAAGACGGATCACTCTTCACCACGACAATGCGAGCTCTCACACATCGGCTGCGACAACTGCATTTTTGAGCACCCAAAACATCGATTTGATGGGTCATCCGCCGTATAGTCCTAACTTGGCACCGAATGACTTCTTTTTATTATCAACGTTTTTCGACACCTGAAGAAGCGGTTGCTGCATTCAGAATGTATGTGTTGGAGATACCTCAATCAGAGTGGTAAAAGTGCTTCGACAATTGGTTCAAACGCATGCAAAAGTGTATAGATCTTCATGGGGAATATTTTGAAAAACAATAAAGTGATTTTCGATGATCAATATTTGTTTTTGTTCTCTAATCCCGAAATATAAAAGGCAACCCTCGTAGTATATTATTAATTTCTATTTCTATCTTATTGCTATGGATTACAATTTCATTAATTCTTTTTATTGTATCGTCTGCCATTCTTATAATTTCATTTATATATTTTTTTTTATTGTACATTCATTAGTTCCAAAAATTGTCTTATTACATACTACGGTTTCTGGCATGATTTGAACTAATCCATGGAATGTATCTAGGGCTAGATTATCATTGGGTATTTGACCTTAAAGGTATAGTTTCCATATTTCCGGTGATTGTTTCAATTATTCCCAGCACGAATAAGATCCTTGTGAATTCTTTAACCTCCATTTCCAATTATCGTAGTTCCTTGATCTTCCACTACAATATGTTTTGTGTAACGAGCTTCGTTTTTCCCTCGTCTGTTCTTTTTTACACAAATAATATCTCCGGGTGAATATATTTTATCTTTTCTCTTTTTATTTTGGAATCGATTTTGTTTCTCTTGTGCGTTCTTTAGTTTATCTTGTATGTCTACTGTTACTACACCGAAAAATAATTCGCTTGGTTTGACTCCCGTAGTTGAATGAATTGTTAAGTTGTATTGCTTAACCGCGTTGAATATTTCTTCTGACGCTGAGGTGGATTTGTCAACTGCCAGACTTCTACTGATTTCTAATAACTTTGAATGAACTCTCTCGATATTTGAATTGGATGTTGAATGAACCACTGGGGCAAGTATATGTGTTATTCCTCTTTGTTTGAGTAAAAATTCGGTTTTTATTCCTTTGAGGATTGGTGCGTTATCAGTCATGATTGATTCGGCGAAGGGAACTATTTGAGAGGATTATCTCGTCGATGACTACTGTTGTTCCAATTTCGTTTGGTATATTACGGATATACAGATATTTGCTGTATATGTCTTTTGTTGTTATATATATTTTCTTATCTAAATAGAATGTGTCCGTCCATCTGTAGACTTTTTCCTACTTTTGTTGGGATAGGTGTGGGTTTTATTACAAACAAACAAACTTCGCAGATTTTTGTTTCGGCTTTGCACATTTGTTTGAATGTGGGCCAGAAGTATTTTCCAGATATTTCTAAAATGTTGTTTCGATAGTTTCGATGAGCTCTTTTGTGTGTTTCTTGAACAATTCTAAGTTGTTCGTCCTCATTTATTACATCTATTACAGAATTTGGTGCGTGAACGATTTTATCGCAGTTTAGGTTTTCTTCGACTATGTTTCGGATCTCGTGAAGTGTCACTTCATCGCAATGGATAGCGTTGGTGTGGTTCGAGTTTATAACCGTTTTTAACACCCCAATGATTCCTGATAAATTACTGATTTTTAAGTGGAATCTTTTGTAATCCGTAAATGTTGTTTTGTGTTCTACTTTGTCTTCTTCCGCAAATTCTATGAATATCTGACTTTTAAATTGATTTACTGGTTTTGCAACGCTTTTTATTTTGTAGACTGGTGAACTATACACTGAATGTACTGAGGATGTTGATGAATTATTTATCTGTTGTCTACTTAATGCGTCTGCGACTATATTTTCTTTGCCAGGCTTGTATACTATTTTTGCTCCATATTCCTCTATCCTATTTTTCCACCTTTTTATCTTAGTATTTGTATTCTTTTCGGACACTGCATAGGTCAAAGAGTGGTGGTCTGTGAAAATCGTTAAGTCTGATACTCCCTGTATGTATATTCTTAGTTTGTCTAGTGCAAAGATTATGGCTAGCAATTCTTTTTTATTTGTCGCGTAGTTTTGTTCTGTCTTTGATAATGCTCTAGAGACGAATGTAATCGGTCGTTTTTCTTGAGATAATACTGCGCCAATCGCTGTGTTTGATGCGTCAGTGGTTAGTTCGAATGGTTTGAAATAGTCTGGTTGCGATAGTTCCACGCATTCTTCTAAATGTGCTTTCAGGTCTTCAAATGATTTTCTTTCTTCTTGATTTAATTTTATTTTATAATTTGTACTTTCTTTCTTTGGGACCATTTGATCGGTTTTGAGTAGGTTCGTTAGGGGCTTTGCTACTATGGCGAAGTTTTTTACGAACTTACGGTAGAATCCAGTTAGGTCAAAAAAGGCACGTAGCTCCTTCAGGTTTGTTGGCTCTGGGTATTTTCTGATGGTCTCAATCTTTTCTGGGTCTGTTTTTATGGATTTGTGGCTTATTATATAGCCTAAAAATTTCACATAGTCTTTAAAGAAATGTAATTTCTCTTCTGAAATCGTTAAGTTAGCTTTATGTAGAGCATCGAATATTTGTCGGAGATGGTTCATATGTTCATCCCGAGTTTTCGAGAAGACAATTATGTCGTCGATATATCATCATCATCATCATCGGCACTACAATCTGGAACCGGTCTTGGCCTTATTTAGCAAGTCTTGAGGCTTGTTAAATTTTCCATAATGCTTTGTTTTTTCCGGGCAAGGTCATTAGTCTTGCGGCAGAGGCTCCCCGACGGGGAATCGAACCCCGGTCTCCCGCGTGACAGGCGGGTATACTAACCAGTATACTATTGAGGAGCTCGATATATACATAACAGAATTTTGTTACAAAGGGTCTCAAAATGTCGTCCACACAGCGTTGAAATATCGCTGGGGCGTTTTTTAATCCAAACGCTAACCTATTATATTCGTATAATGCCCCATTTACAGCAAATGGCGTTTTCTCTTTGTCTTTTTCGGCTATTAGTATTTGGTGAAATCCCGACTCTAAATCCAATGTGGAAAAGACTTTTGCTTCCCCTAAGTTTTAGATTGTATGCACAATGTTTGGCATTGAGTACCTGTCGTTTATAGTATGAAGATTTAATTTCCTATAGTCATTCACCATTCTTTTCTTTTGTGTGCCGTCTGGGTTTAGTCCCTTCTTTGGAACTATCCAAATAGGTGAGCAGTACGGGCTTCTCGAAGGTCTAATTATTCCACGGTGTAGTAAACTTTCGATTTCTTTGTTAACGAAGTCTTGGTCGGCAATCTTATACGGGTATTGCTTAGACCAGATTGGTTCGTCGTCTTTTGTTTTAATTGTCGCGATGATGCTTGTCGTATAGGGTAAACTTTTATCGATCCTTTTATTTCTGTTCATTAATGCGTCTATCTCCCTTTTGTGTTCTTGTTCCTCAATAGTATAGTTTAGTTTCTGGTTTTCGTTATTCCTATTGTCATATTCGGTCTTTAGTATCATTGCGTAAAAATCAATTTCTGCTTTTAATTTTTTTTCCCCTCTAGTCCAATAACTAAATCAAATTCCTTCAAATCTTTGAGCTCAAAAAATTCTAATCTTTTCCCTAAAATGTGAATGTTTCTTTTTGCCTCTATAATACTTCTTCCATGGAGAGTTTTTGTATATGTTTGTTTTATTGGAATTGAAAAGCTTAAATCTGTAGTATTTTTGCAATAATTTTGAGTTGCACCCGAATCTATTAAAATTGAATACACTTTTTGAGTATCAGGGTTTTTTAAACTTAAACTAGGCAAGCCATTTTTTAATATAACAAAAGATTCTTTAATGATATCATTTTTACTTACATTATTTGCTATAGAGTCTGCTTCTGAGGCTGGCGTTAGGTTGTTGATCAGCTGTTGTTCCAGCTCCGTTTGGTGGGCCTGTTGTTGGAATTGTTGGGGTCTTCTGAGTGGATTGTTTTGCCTTGCTGTTCTGATGGCAGACCTATCCACGTCCATGGGTTCTGGTTGCGGTTGATTTCTGCTGTTGTTATAAAGCTGTTGCTGTCTCCATCCGGGTCTGAAATATTGCCGTGAATCTCTTCCTCTATAGTGCTGTTGGGATCGTTCCACTTCTATATTTGGTACTCGCTGTTCTCTGTCGTCGAAGTTCCTGGGAGTTTGATTTCTTTGGGGTTGGTAGTATCTCGGCGGGCTGTATTGTGAGTGGCTTCTCTTAATCATCCGGAAGTTTGGTGCGATATCCGTGTGTCTCGTATCGTGTTGTACGGCTAGGGCTATGGCGTAAGCTTCTGCTAATGATTCACATCTATGGGCGTATAGGGTTTGTTTTGCCAGTATGTTGTTTAGTCCGTTTAGGAATACTCTTGGTGCTTCTTTTTCGGCTTCTTCGCATAATGCCTTTTTCCCTTCTTGATGACGTGCTTCGAACTGAATTTTTGATATAATTAGATTTAAGGCTTTGTTGACTTCATCGTAATATTTAGCCAGTGTGTTTCTTCCTTGCCGAATGCGTGACATATCTTCTTTCAATACATAGAGGGGCCTGTTGTCACTATATGCTGCATCCAATCGGTCCAGTATAGCTTCGAGACAAAATGTCGTCCGATAATTTGTTAACAGCCTAGCTGCTTCTCCTATAATTTTATATTTTATTATAGATAGTGCTGTAGCATATCTGGTATGTCCTCTATGGGCTTCACAGGCTTTCATTATGTTGCAGACGTTGTCTCTCCAAGATGCATATTCCTCTGGGTTCCCGCTGAATATTGGAAGGTTTTTGAATGCCTCCAACTCTATGTCATCGGGCCTGTTGAATTTAAATGATATAATCGATTAGTCTCACGGGGCGTATTTCAGGTTCCTCGTTTTTCTTTAATTGTAGTTGGTTCACCGCTGACACAATTGTTTGTATTTGTTGGGCCAAATGTGTTATGTGTGCCCTGATTGTGGCGTTGTCTGTGGCCATTGTTGATGCGTTTTGTGATTTTTCCTCTTGGTCACTTGATTCGTCCTCAGTTGGTTTGTCGAATGGTCCTTCCGTTAATTTGGTTTTTCGTTTTTTTTATTTTCATTCACTGGTTTTTATCTGTTCGTTGAATTTAGTTTGCTTATTTGTTCACTGATTTTAATTTATTTGTTTAATTTATTTGTTAATTGAATTTAGTTTATTTGTTCACTGAATTTAATTTATTTGTTTAGTTTATTGTTTAATTGAATTTAGTTTATTTGTTCACTGAATTTAATTTATTTGTTTAGTTTATTAGTTAATTGAATTCAGTTTATTTGTTCACTGAATTTAATTTATTTGTTTATTTTATTTGTTTATTGAATTTAATTTGTTTGTTCACTGAATATAATTTATTTGTTTATTTTATTGTTTAATTGAATTCAGTTTATTTTTGCAAAATAAATTCATGTCGCAAAAGTTATTAAGGAAACTCTCCGTAAGTTACTCATCGAAACACAAAACCATTTGTAAGCAAAGATTTTCACACGAAATTGCTTTAAGCCAAACGAATATCCGGACCAAGCACATATTTTCTACTTTAGTATATTAATTACTTTACTTTATTTCACACACGTGTTATTTTATTTCTGATTTTCTGAAAAAATAGATTATTGCTTACCGCCTCCTTCTCTAGGCGTTGTTCCTCTTGATGATCTGCGCAGCTTGATCGGGTCCGGAACTGGTGAGAAAATCCTATGATTTTCTGGTCGATATATTTTTAAAATTCTTCCCAGAAATTAAACTTTTAAAGTGAGTGGCAGGATTGCCAGTTATTGTTGTTATATTTTATATAAAGAAAAAATATAAATTTTTTTGGAGGCTATGCCTCTAGTTTATTCATCAAATTACAGGTCGCTATGAACACTCTCTGCAACTTTTCTATGCTATTTATACTTAAATTCTATCTTAGCCTAGGAATCTCCTAATGTGTTTTTAATGACCCAAAGTAATAGATACATATGTTGTGCTTCTTAGGATTTTATTTTGGGTTTTTTTGGATCTAGGTAAATGATGTCCAGACACAATTTTAATGTTAAATATTTTAAGGAATGAATAGGAAACACATTCCTGGAAGATTGTAAAAATGCAGACGCTAGTTGTTGTTAGATGAATTTCTTATTTCAAGGTGAACATGAGGATGCATCGTGGTTGGGTGATTCATACGTTAACTCGTGCGATACAATTCTTAGAACCTTGTATTTACACAAGTGTTCATTTCTGGTCAATGATGGCAAAGATATTTTGTATATCTTATTGCTTCGTTATATATATATATATATATATATATATATATATATATATATATATATATACATATATGCATATCTTATTGTTATCTGTTTTGAGGAACACATTGTTTCCTTTGTGTTGTTTGGTGAGGCCAGAAACCTCATTTATTTAGCTTACAACAAGCGATATATAAAAAAAAGATATAAACTTAACAACTAACTTAAAAACTAAGGTATAACAAATTTAATTAAGTAGCAGAAGGAGGCATAAGGGGGAGGACAAAGGTATATGTAGTTTAGTTTAGTGGGGCTACCACCCCATTTATTGCCTTAATTGATGGGTTTGACTAGGGATTACAATAAAGGCTGGGGAGGAGGGCGGGTTGTGTGATTGGTGGGTTGGTTTCTGAATTTATCATCCTACTTTGATATCCACGTTAACAAAGAGAAAGAGAACGCTGGGCTAGTGGGGTGTATTTGGGTAAGGCGGATAGACGAACGTGTAAGAAGTAGGATGGGGAAGGATATGGTAGTCTGAGTGTTGTCGGTGGGTTGGTTGGGATCAGGAAGTGAGGAGACGAAGTCTGAGAGCAGGAGAGATGAGATTGAAATGGAAAGAGGAAGGGTACGAATTTGCCCGCCGCAGCATTCGTGAAAGGGGTTTCTTAGAGCCGTAAGAAGTGTGATGGGCGTACAGATAGAAGATACGTGGGTTACTTAGGTTACGGGGGTTAGTGTGAAGAATGGTGGAGGAGAACAAGCTTGGGCGGTTTACTGAACCAGTGAGAAGAAGGTGGATGAGGAAGATATCAGCGTGACGTCTGCGTCCTTCAAGTGTGTTGGGGTTTATTAGATGGACATGGATTGTGTATGTGGGGAGAGCACGGGAGTTTTCCCAGTTCAAGCCACGCAGGGCAAAACACAAAAATCGACGTTGGACATTTTCCATCCTGCGAATATGGGACGAGTAGTGAAGAGACCAGACCTGACTGGGGTACTCTAGACGGGGGCGGACAAAAGCTATGTAGAGTGATGGGGAAACGTAAGGATTAGAGAATTCTTTCGACCAGCGTTTCACAAATCCAAGGGCGGAGTTAGCCTTAAGGATAATTTCATCAATATGTGGGGTGAAGTGAAGCTCCCTATCACATAAGATACCAAGGTCACGAATTGAGGGTGCTTATGATATCTAGTGGTTGAGTAAGACATCGGAGCGTAGCGCGGGGGGGGGGGGGGGGTGTTTGCGGGAGAAGGTAATAGAATGACATTTGACAACGTTAAGTTCAAGGCAGTTGTTATGGCACCAAATTGAGAAGCTGTTGTGATCCAATTGGAGAAGTGAGGAGTCAAGAGGAGAGCGTATCGATGTGTAGAGTTTAGTGTCGTCGGCACTGAGATAAACAGATGTGTACTTGATCTTAGAATCAATGTCATTAATTGTGAGAATAAACAGAAGGGGCCCCAGGTGACTACCCGTGGGAACTCCTGACCCGGAGAGAATAGGCTTTGAGAGGGTGGATCTGAATCTGACACGCTAGGTTTGAGCTTTAAAATAGGACGATATCAATTTAATCAATATGGGTGCGAATCCAATGGAGGATAGCTTAAAGAGAATGAAATTATGAGAGATTTTTTCGGCGGTTTTGCTGCAATCGGTTGTAATTACATCAATTTTGCTATCATTATCTAAGACCAGGAGACTATGGGATGAAAACTCAACCAGATCGGTGGCGGTTGACCTTCCCGAAAGGAAACTTTCTTGATTGGGTCACACATGTTTTCCAGATGTGGTATCTACGTTCCATGATCCGCCTGTGTATGCATTTGGGATTTAGTGCACTTATACAGGTACTCATTTCAATAGACATGTTGATTAGGATCAATCAGCATAAGAGGGTTCACACAAAGGTGGATCCTGTTAATGGTGGGCGAGGCCCCAAAAGGGGAAGTATTAGGGGTTGGTAGGCGTTGCGCGTGGCAGTATAAGTTCAGTTCATCTTAAGAATCTACCCAATCCATTTAGTTTTTTACTATGATTCGGCAATACGATTTATTCACAGCACAGTAAAAAACATTTGATCCTTCGACGTGGACCTTCAAAATAACGTCCGAACCATGATAGTTGGATAAGCGATATATTTGGTCGAGCCGGATATATTTGGGTGAACCGATATCTTTGGATAAGTCCGATTTTCATCTAGTTGGAACAACCGAACACACACTTGAACCAGGCGGATATTTTCGGAGCAACATCACATCTGTGCACATCAGTTCGCCGCTGGGCTCGGTCAACGACACCACAAGGTGGTTGCAGTACGTCGTATCTTTTAAGGCTGAATTGTTTAGTTAAGTTGAGTTGGACGTATAGAGCACAATGTGAAAACCCACAGTGACGCCTCGTGGTCGCTTGTCATTAGACTTTAATATTTCAATGCCAGTCGAATGTATTTAATGTTAATAACATACGGAAATTCTTCCCATCCGAGATAACATTCATAGGTGAATATTTATTTTCAACACTACACAATAAACAAAACATTATAAATATTTAGGCCGAGTGTTGATCTCCTCAACACAACTAATCCGACTGAATCATACACGACACATTTCACAACACGCCTCGACTGGAAACAATTCTACACACAACAACACATTTACACATTCTAGAACGTTCAGCTCTGCACAATCTACATTACATAGAGATTCCCACATGGATATCTAACTCCACACGGTACGAGAAGCAATAGAGTTAAACCACAGAACATGACACAATAACCCATTCTTGGGCTATTAAGACTTGATCTTAGATTCAACACGATACAACAATCGGGATCTGATCGATTAAATTACGAGGGGACCATGACATCAAGCAAAAGGTCTGAGTAAGTACTCCTAGTAGAAATGTTGTTCTTTAATTCGACTATAGCGTTTGGGATGATAGTGAAGAATGTGTGATTCGAACTGACGCTATGACAGTTAGAATCACCAAAAATTGAACCAATGCGTAACACATCAGGCTACTGGCCGTCTGTATGAATTCGATTTCTAAACTCAAGTACACTCAACTGATGTGGAATTGTTATGTTATCGCTATGGTATACAGCTCTGATGCATTTTCTTATCCGATTTTCGTTCGGTGTTCTTCATTATTTGCTTGTGTATTGTGTGTGTATCTGTTAGAAACGCCATACTACAATTCATCCTGATAATAACCTTGCCCGTAAAAATAAATGATTATGGAAAATTTAACAAGCCTCGAGACTTGCTAAATAAGGCCAAGACCGGATCCCGGTTGTAGTGCCGACAATGATGATGATGATAATGATGATAATACTACAATGAGTGAACTCCTCGGCGACTTACTAACCCAAATGAGTAGAGACCAGGCGAGTTTCCTGCAAGCAGACCAGGAAGCTATAGCTTCGAAACGCTACTCCTAAGAACGCATAGCCACTCTAGACTGTAACTTACAAATGAGGGTCAGCCAACGTCAACGCAATCAAAGAAACTGATGACGCGACTGAAGTGCTTCTGATCGAAGAAGCTTATTTCAAAATCCAAGAAGTATACGTCATTTACCGGCTGTATCTGTTCGACGTCTTAGACATGATACCCGACACTGCTCTAGTCGCCAGCACTTAACACAACACAGTAAAACACACAGAGAGAGAGAGAGAGAGAGAGAGAGAGAGAGAGAGAGAGGAGAGGGAGAGGGAGAGAGAGAGAGCGAGAGAGAGAGATAGGGGCAGAGAGAGAGAGAGGGGGAGAGAGAGGGGGGGGGGAGTAACAGCTTTCACTGTTTTCAAATATTAGAGAACGTGTTAATGGTGGCAACAGTAGAACCACCTTCTCTGATATTTCAAAATGTCGTTACCAGTTAAACCTTGACAGTGTATGGCGAATGGAAACGGGTTCCCCTGACACGAGTTGCTTAATTATTAAATAATGCCTATGTTGGTCTTATTGATATAATTCCTCCGCATATATGGAGTACTATTGAATCCACGGAAGTTTTTTTTTTTAAAGGTCCTATTATGTCATTTGCCAACTTTGAACCGGACCTTCCGAAAAGCCGCGAGATATAACCAAGGATTTATTCCAACCATGGCGCGGAATCTTCAGCGTGACATATTGATATCTCACCTCATTGGGAGCCACCTATCACCTCTTCCAACTTTTCCGACGCCTCCATCACCCAAGTTCCGAAAGATGAAATGGATTTCGGCTGACTGTTTCACGAAATATCCTACATGGCGGTTGGGCATTAAACCCAACTTGCCACATCTAAAACAAAATTTTGTTTTAAAAGGAATTCCATTACACTTAAGCCACAAATGCTCTCCACACCCAAACACGTCAGCACTCTTCCTTTATTAAAGAAAATTTCTTTAACTTTGAAACAATTTCCATTAACCTTCACAACTCAAAAATAAAGCCAAATAAGGAGGAACAATTTAGACCCAAGAGACCACCACTCCAGCTTCACTTCACTTGAAATTCAAAGTACGATTATTTAATTAACTCCTTAAACAACTTAAGAGAACCCACAATATCAGATGTTCTAAGAAAGAAAAAACAGCTTCTTCCAAGAACATCCTTCGAACCTTTTGCTATGCCTTGGTTACTTACTCTTCATCAAAACCTTATCACGTCATGATGCCTTTCATTACCTTTCCACAAAGTAGATAATCAGCCACACCATGATCCCCTTATTTTATTTCGTCGGTGGGTTCTATTGTGCTTTACAAAATATTCCTTCTTATCTTTAAACTTTAGGGGCCTCTCGCCTTTCCATCATTTTATCTTTAAGTCGCTACAACAGACCGCCAAACTACCTGACCAAGTTCGTTTCTTTGTTATTTTGTTCTTCTTTGTATCTTAGGTTCATTTTTTGTTCTTTGTTTTTGGGCGCATCCTTTTACTCAAATACTCATTCATCATTTTGTTACCCTGTCATTAGAATAAATGGTGGTCAGTGAAGGACTAATAGTTAATCGATTCCAGGTAAGAGACCTGGAACATCAATGTCCTTTCGCAAAAATGTACCTGATCAGTTGGCAAGGACCTAAAGATGATATTCATGAAAACTAAATAGGTAAATACTGCAAATGAGGACTTCAGTGTAACGAGAATAGTCACAATTTTCAAATGAGGTCATCAACAGCCTGGCGATATGTCAGGCAAATAAAACCGAACGAATTAAATCTCCATATTTATCCTGGGCAACGTGCCTTTGTTTGTTGACCCTTAACTGGCAGGCTCTCTCTTGAAGTCACGTGACCCAAACTGGGAAATCTCCCAGCTTCCAAATGTACAAATGTACAAACAGTTGATGCAAATATAATTTTCATTGAGCGTAAGGTCCTTCATGAAGCACACGTCAGCCAATCCAAATATTCACATGTAGCATAGCAGACAATCAAGATAAGATAAATCCTTGCAGGCTAGACACAAGTGAAGGGGGCGACCGCAATCATGACACGACAGTAACAGGATTGGTATTTTACATGCACAACATGACGCAATGTAAAACGTTACATTTTAGTTTTTATTGCGCGTACGACGTCCTCTCTCATCTTTGTCTCATACACAAAAAGCCTTTTGAAGGATTCATCAACATGTCAGGCAGTCGAAAATGGCTCATCATCCCATTTTCATCCCATTGAAAGGCAAAAACGGAAAAAGAAAACTCCCGAAAGACAGAGGACAACATCAATGTTACTCTCACCTCGACCATGTCGCTGCAATTGGTGCAACCAAAGAATCCTGATTGAGGTTTCCAGGTTAGGTCTAGGGATCCGGGGTGGCTGTTACTAAAGTTCTTCATTAAAAATTGCCCATGCAAATTGTTGACGTTGAATACGAAATGAATCCTGGCGCTTTATATCCTTTAACCAATGGACGCAGGGTATAGAGAGGTTCCTTTTCTTTGACCTGTTTTACAAGTCGCCGACATCCTATGAGGGTGGACTCCCGTATCTCAGCCTTTGTTTGCCTCTTCCTGGGGCTTCTTTCCCATTGGGAATTGTTATAAAAGCATACTTTTAGGGTAACAATTTTGGCTTTTGGCGCTTTAAGGGAAACGTTGATTAGGGTGACATATTACTTAAAGTATCTGCATTCCATGTTAACAGTGAAGAACAAAATCGAATCCCGTTGGTCCTGTCTCATTTGTGGTGCTTAATGCATAGTCAATCAGTTTAAAACACGAAAAACCAATGGTTGCTTCCAAGGGTCAGGCCTCGCAATCCCTTTGCTCTAAAGACTCAGCCGTCAATAATTCACTAAGGTACCTACTAAGAGAATTTTTAAGGAACTTCTCACCCTAAAACAAGGACTATTCTTTTGTGCTCGCTTATTACACAAACAGGAAAAAAGCAACCCCCAAAAAGCGGATCCTTCTAAAGCGGTTAATTAAAAAAAAAAAAACAAGGGGCAGATATTTCTATAAAGGAGATGCAAGTGTATCTAGACCTATGCCAGCTTTAGAGGATAAATACGTTGAGCAAAAACCGAATACAAAACAGACATACCAAAAGAGCGAACTGAGGAACCAACTATCGACCGGATGCCCGGTGATGGTCCACTGTTTTTATTCGGTTCCTTGACTAGTAGTCCAATTGTGTGGAAACCGCTAACACAAATTGAAAAAAGAGTCTAAAGAAAACTAGAACAAAATTGAAGGACGGACCATAAAAAAGGAAAAAAAAATGAAAAAGTATCTCGTATGGATTTCACAGCCCAACTTGCCAGAAAGTTGTTCCCTCCGGGAGCCTTCCTGACCGCTCCTTTCAAGGAAGGATAGAGTTTTTTTTCCCATTATTGCTTTTATTTTGAACTCTTTTGTTGTGCATCCGTATTTTTATAGGTTGTTCGCAGGAGTAGCCCCTAGAGGTATTGCCTTTATTTAGGTAGCCTTTTATTCTCCAGAGGAACTTTTGCTTTGAACGAAAACTGGTCGTTGTCCTTGTGTCCAATGGAGGTGGGCAGGAACTTGTCGATAGGTCGCCTATATAAGTGAAGTGTGGGGCACATAGCTTAACATCTCGCTATAACTAGGGGCATGGCCTGTTTGTGGTGATGGTTGCCCTGAGCGTCATACAAAGTGTCCTCTTTGAGTTCTTATCACACTTTTTTTCCCATAACCTCACACCTGGACGGTGTGCGTCCATCATTACAAAGTTGGATTTGTTACAGTGTGGAGTATTACCAGGTAGAGATGGTATTAGTTACAATCAACGAGAAAGCTATGAGTTGTGCGTGGAGAGGAAGAGATTTTCCTTTTTTATTTTGTTTTTATTTTTAGAATGTTGTAAAGTTTTGTGGAGATGGTGTGTTTAGAACCATGATGGACATCGTTTGGTTGTGAAGTTTGTTGGTTTTTCACTTCCATTAAAAAAGCGAGACTAATTGTTCAAGAAAACTATTTTTGTTTTGTTTTGCACTCTGCAACTGGTAATCTCCAAGATATACATGTGGGCCCAGTATACGTGGGTTTCCGATTCGCTCCGTTTTCGTTTATCCGGCAGTGCTCTGGACTAAAAACACCTTCACTTTGCGACCTCAGTCTCAGAGTTGGTAAGGAAGTTGTGACATGGTGATTGTGCAAACGTAAGTTCAACCGACGGCTCTTGCTATTGTGCGGTTCGGCACGATTACTAAATGGTAGGCTGGGCTTCGAAACCCAAGGCGGTGGTTTTTTTTTATTTTTTTTAAATTAAATTTCTCTCAGGAGAGGCGAACCTAAAGCGCAAAGTCGGCGCCCCGAGATGCCGCTAAATATCTGTTGCAGTTCTTCATGAACACTAGCAGGTTGTAATGTGCCAGAAACACTCGTGCGGGGGCGAAATTCTACGACAATCAGAGCTCCAAACATGAGAGCAATATGCGAGTGCAGTTCTAATAATTTATACAGGAGAAGAAGTTGGGCCGGATTAAAATATATCTTGGCTGTTAAAAGATAACTCAATTTTCCAGAAGCAGACCTGGCGATGTATTATAAGTGTTTATTCCATGATACATTCACACAGATCGTGATGCCGAGCAATTTCTTAATTTCCCCAGATTCGAGGGCCTGGCCATTCAACATCAGCTGTGGAACCGATGATTCACTTTTCTTTGTGAATGTTCTATATTCTGTTTTATTGTTGTATATAGTATTTGTGCATTGACGTCGACGAGATTGGCCTCTCTCCACTGCATGAGCTTATCCAGATCCCCCTTAAGCGAGTAGATCTAGATACATCTCAGGCGGTGCGACGTTGATGCGCTAATCGGCCGATCGTTCAAAAAAGAGGAAACAATCTTTTTTTTTAACAAACAGTGTTTATTTGACTAATAATCAATTTTTACATTAAGCACTACAGTAAACTTATAATTCTAGTGATATAATTGCTTACATATATCATCATCATCGGCACTACAACTGGGATCCAGTCTTGGTCGTATTTAGCAAGTCTCTGCACTGGCCCCGATTTCTACCGGATGTCATAGAGTTTGGTACTCCCAGGCTCTGGGCGCCTTGGTCTACGCTATCCCTCCATCACAGACAAGGTCTGCTGTGCCCTCGCCTTCCATACATCCTGCTCCAAAGGACTTTCTGGGCAGGCTCCTCTTCGCTCATTCGAGCTAGGTGTCCCGCCCACCGGAGTCTATCCAGCTTGATTTTTCTTACAACATTAGCTTCAAGGTAGATTGCGTACAACTCATGGTTGTAGCGTCTCCGGAATCGTCCTCCCTGACACACGGGGCCATCAATTCTCCTTAAGACCTACCTCTGGAACGCGGCTAAGAGCTCAGAGTGCCTTTTCTTGAGCACCCAGGTCTCGGTTCCATACATGAGTACTGGTAAGACCATGGTCTTGTACAGTAGTGGCTTGGATGTTCTGGATAAATTTCGGGAATTAAAGAGCCTTGATAGACCATAGTAGGCTTTGTTGGATTTGATAAGCCGTCCGGATATTTCTTCTTCCGTATTATTATCGGCTGATAGTATTAACCCAAGGTAGTTAAAGGATTGTACTACTTCAAGTTCGTGCGCCGCTACCCTGATAGTTTAACCAACGTTAGGTCTTCTCTTCGCTGATGTAGCCGCCATGTACTTTGTTTTTCCCTCATTAATGTGCAGTCCCAGTTTTTGTGCCGCCTGCTCGATCTGGCTGAAGGAGTCCTGTACAGCTAAATCGGATCTCCCGATGATGTCGATGTCATCTGCGTAGGCAAGTATCTGGCTGGACTTGGTGACAATAGTCCCTCTACTTGTAATCCCACTGTCATGGAATGCTTTCTCCAACACCAGGTTGAAGAGGAGGCAGGCCAGACTGTCCCCTGGTCGGAGTCCATTAAAGATGTTTATTGGTTTGGACAGCAATCGCACTATTTTACTTGACTAATTACGTTGATCACGGTCAACCTACAAAATCGTATTAATTTGTTTGGAATGCCGAACCCTCTCATGGTATTATATAGTTCTACACTGGCTATGTTGTCGTAGGCGGCCTTAAATTCCCTTAATACCTTAATACCTTAATACCTTATTACCTTAATACCTTAATACCTTAATACCTTAATACCTTAATACCTTAATACCTTAATACTCTCTAAATTCTGGGTAGACATTTGACAAAATGTATTTCTCTTGGGTTTGATTCTCTTTACTCAGCGGGGAATAAAGGTCTGCATTCTAAATAGAATCGTGCCTGTCAATGCGTCCCCTATTATGTCCACTACGTTATTGGGGAAAAATGGCGACCAATTTAAGTTCCTAAAAATGTCGTCCAAACCTTCTCAATTAGGTACCCCGTAGAGTCGTACTGTTGTTTTAGGAGATTCCTCGTTAGCATGGCTGTTGGTTATAGCAAACGATACAGTCGTCTGAACTGCCTAAAGGCGATGAAAGTCCGATTGCATATTTATTCGGGTGGGAGGTGAGGAACAGGTCGAGTGTGTTGGCGAAGTGACCAGCTATGGCTGACACCCGTCTTGGTTCATTGCTAAGTTGAGTTAGAATATTTGATTCATGAAAGAATTGGACATACTGACTTCAGGTGTTGCGTGCTGAGAATTGCGAAGCCACTGGGAATTATGCACATTGAAATCATCCGCAATAACGATTTCAGTTTCCGCATACAAGGTCAAGATTCTCTCGGTAAAATCACATAAAGCAAAAAATTCATTAAAGGATATGTTTCTATTCAAGTTCGGGCTTCCATAAAAAGAGCAACGTAACGCTTCTGATTACTAGGACAAAAAATGGACATTGAAGTTCTGTGGCCAAACTCCAAACACTTAAACCATCGTGTTAAGCATATCTGTGGTCTTAACCCACATATAACCCATTCAACTCTGATTCTGCCTTTTGCCACCAGCACAGAGGCGTATTTTGAAGGACAGAGTGGCAATTTATGAAATTGTATTATTTTTCTTGGGCTCCTCGGTAGTATAGTTAGTTAGTATACCCGCCTGTCACCCGGGAGACCGGGGTTCGATTCCCCGTCGGGGAGCCCCTGGCGCAAGACTAATGACCTTGCCCAGCCAAAATAAATCATTATGGAAAATTTAACAAGCCTCAGGACTTGCTAAATAAGGCCAAGACCGGTCCCCGGTTGTAGTGCCGATGATGATGATGATTATTTTTCTTACTACCATTTCTGTAATAGCTGCTTTCGGGAATTGATAGATTAACCCGCTTATGGATTCTTCCTTTGTGGTGGGTTCATCTATGAATCTGCACTCAATGATAGTTTGCGGTGATAAGATTTTTACTGTAGCAATATTTTCTAATGCTATCTCTATTTTCCTTCTTATGTCCGCGAATTGGGCTGTGGACTTATGCTTGAGCTGGAGGAGGAGGTCTCTTTTAGCTATTTTCATGATCTAACTAATATTTTCCTTATGCTGTAGTAAGTCAGTTGTGCTCATTTTTCTCAGCATATCCGGAATATGAGGAATTGGCAAACTTGTTGAGCAGTTGTACATCAGGTCGTGATCGTTTTTGGCATGTTTCTTACGGTGCATGTGCCTTAGCATTTTTCTGTCGGCTAGCTTCACTTTCTATCACTGTTAAGCACGGCTCGGTATTAGGTTCGCCGTTCTCCTTCCCCGGCTTCTCCCTTGTTGCTGATATTTAAGATCAGTTTGTCCTTTTGGTCGTCCTTCCTGTAGTGGCGGTTTTAACTCTATTTGTGTAGTACTACTAGTACCAGACGTTATTACTTTAGGCATTGCCCCCCCCCCCCCCCCCCACCCGACAGTGTAACTCTCTATTCTCAGAACGCAAGAGGTCTTCGCCCAAAGACCCAATCCGAACAAAAACTCCCATGCCCTATCTGTCGACATTTTCGCTTTAAGTGAAACGACCTTAGTCCCCAGCATTCATAACCAGGAACTGTTTCCCCCGTGTTCATCATCTTCCACGATGGCCTCCTCAACCATACTATCGACTTTTCCCCTAGACGAGGAGTGAGCATCGCTGTCTATAACAGCCTCGAGTCGTCACTTGTCGCTTTTCCTACCTCCTTCAAGCTGGGCTTCGTGACTATCAAAATCACTCTCCCTCGGAAATCAATCTTTGTCATGTTCTTCTATATTTTGCCAGAGCAACCTATTGAAGTTTACGAGCTAGCTCTTAGTGTTATCGATCATATAATCGAGCTGAATAATTGCGAGGAGGACATCATCATTTTCGGAGATTTTAATCATCCACCACTCAATTGGGCTTTATCTCACAATCACTCACTCAAACCCCAGATCGGCCAAGGAATGCCTCTTCATTGATCGACTAGATGATTCTTCTCCCTGTCAGACCAGCAACGTTCGAAACCTTTTAGGTAGGTAGCTTGACCTCATCTTTACAACAGAACCTATCAATACATCTGTCTCACCCAGCCCCTTCGTCCTTACATCTATAGACCACAACCACCCGCTTCTTCTCGTGAACTTGTTCCGACTCTCACCCGGCACCATCCGCCACCGTCCGCCTACCCACCACAATCACTATGCCTACGATTTCCATAAAACTAATTTTCGTCTCTTTAACGACTACCTAGGTTGCCTTTCGTTCAAGTACGACCATCTATCCATTGAAGATGCGATTACCCACTTATATACCGAAATCCTATTTTTCCCTGTTCGTTTCCTACTCTAGACAAATAGCATCAACCTCTTCCGCTCCTTGGTACAATCACAACCTTCGCTCCCTGCGTAACAAAAGAAATAAGTTATGGATAATTTTCTCTCGGATTGGAACTATACCCCACTACTCCGACTTTCTTGGCTGTTACAATTCACGGAACTTTTCAACACCCTTTATGGCAAACATCTCACCAAAACCCAGACGAATCTCAAAAATGACCCCAAACCCTTCTTCCAGTTGTTACGGACCTCGCGTCCATGTCCGCTCCTAACGCCCATTAATTCCTAATTCCGGTATACTTCTGACCGGGGTCTGGACCCCTTGTATCCCCTTGGTACGGGTTCCCGACTGGTTGCCTTATATCTTGACATCCGCTTCTTATCTTTTGTAAATTCAATGGAAAAGCTGCCCGGATTTAATTTTGTTTGGGAGAATTCCAAACAATTTTCGGCTCCATTAATTTTACAGTTCCTAGACAAGAAGTATTTGTATCCCCGGCGGATCCGATACTAATCTCAGGTGGTGGTCACCGGCTGCGCCAAAATTGTTATGTGTATATTACAATTTATGATATTAAGATACATTTTTAATATTTATTGAATATTTTATAATGGTATTTAATATCGCAATATATTATAAGGTAAGTGTAATAGAGTTACTTGGTTTGACCGTGGAGCGGTCACTTAATGTTGCTGTTGATGCTGCTGCTGGCGGGTGCAGGGGGGCGTTGAGCGTTGTGCTACCTGTTCAGATAGTTGTCCCGTTGTTAATTATGCTTTTGTTCGAAAGCTCTCCGGGGCGTTTGTCTCGTTTCTCCTTCTCATCAGACTTACTTAGATTGAGTGGATAACCCTCGGATATGCCTTTGAACTTAGATGGCCACTTGTACTCCGAGAATGATTGCGCTCATTAGGTGACTGGAGGATAATGCAGGAATCTAGACTCTTTGATTTCCCAGACACGTCCAGTACGTTCGTGTTTTAACGTCGAATTGAATCGTCTAATTATTTACGTAGGCGTTTTCGTCTATTTGCATTTGGTTCTCTCTTGTAGACCGTTTCCGACTGAAGTTTTACGGCAAATGTCATTCTCGAATTATTTTTCGCCGTTGACGTTTTTCATTTTTGTATACGGCGCCAACCCGATTTTTTATTATTTTTCTGGGAAGTAGAATTTGCACAAAGTAGTTTATGTAAATAAGCTACTTGGCGATATATTTTCCCTTTACAGGTAGAGAGGGGGAATTTGCGAACGGGAATTAATGGGTGTTAGGAGAGGACATGGACGCGAGGTCCGTAACACAGTTCGTCAATCATAAACGTAGATCGGATGGTTACCTCATATCGTTTACCTTAAACTTGCATGCCTCATCTGATCTTGTTACTATTGCTAACTTCTTCGCCACTCACTTCAATCAGTCATTCACTAATGACTCCTTTGTTCCTGACCCGTCACACTTAAACTATCTACCTAACTTACCCCTTCTCCACAACTCCTTTGATCCGACCTTAATTGAATCCAAGTTACTGGTGCTCAAAGACGAGTTTACACCGGGCCCTGGTGGTATCCCTGCAACCCTCCTCAAGAAATGCTTATCCATTCTCTCTGGTCCCCTCTTACTGAGCTGCAATCTCTCACTCTCTCAAGGCGTATTCTCCCACATTTGGAAAACCTCCTTCATCACCTACATCCGCAAGAAGGGTGCCAAGAACGAGGTCGCGAACTACCACCCCATCGCCAACCTGTCCCACTTACTCAAGATTCTCAAAGGAATTCTACATCAATCTCTTAATTTTCGTTGCAAATCTAATAGATTATTACATCAAGGCAACATGGTTTTCTCAATGGCCGACCAACTACCACCAACCTCGTTGGGTTCACTTCCTTTACACTCTCAGCACTAGAGGATGGTTATGAGGTCGATATGCTCTCAACCGAACTCAGTAAACCATTCGACAAAATTTCACACAATCGAACCCTCTTCAAATTATCCGCGCTCGGCTTCGAATCTGGATTGCTGAAATGAATTTCTTCCTATCTAAAGGATAGACTTTATTCCGTTCCGTTCAGGTCCATGATATCCAACCCTTTCTTGTCGCCTCTGGGGTCCCTCAAGGTAACCACCTTGGTCCTCTCCTATTTATCATCATCATCATCGGCACTACAACCAGGAACCGGTCTTGACCTTATTTAGCAAGTCCTGAGGCTTGTTAAATTTTCCATAATGATTTGTTTTTTTTTTCCGGGCAAGGTCATTAGTCTTGCGCCGGCTCCTATTTATACTGTCCACGAATTATATCGATAAGGTCATTAAGAATTCCAGGTCGTCCCTACACGCTGATGATACCATGTTATCCAAGACCATCGAGTCACCTCTTGATTCTGCACTGCTGCAATCAGACCTTGACAACTTCTCGACTTAGTGTGACAAAAATTGCTTTGTACTTAACATCGCCAAATGCCAATCTATAACCTTTTCCCGTAAGCGTATTCACTTATCCTCACGTTCCTATACCCTTCATAACCAACCCTTGACCATTGCCCAATTTATTCGAAATTTGGGATCCTTTGCGACAGGGAGCTTAACTTCCTCTCTCACATTGAGGAGACGATCCGGAAAGCAAATTCTGCCCTCGGATTTGTGAAACGATGGTCTAAGGGATTCTCCAACTTTTACGTTACTCGGTGCCTTTACCTTAACTTCGTCCGTCCACTGCTTAAATATGCTAGCCAGGTATGGTCTCCGTATCACAAAATCTATATCTGTAGAATCGAAAGTATCCAACGTCGCTTCCTTCGGTTCGCTCTCCGACGGGCTGGGATGGGATAGCCCCTTAATCCTTCCCCCGTTCATTAATGCCCTCAAATTAATCAACCTCAGAACCCTTGAGAGGCGCAGGGTCATGGCTGACATAATGTTCATTCATCGGATCCGCTCCGGTTCGGTGGACTGCGCCTACCTACTTAACTTAATTCCTCTAAACACATAGCCTCGAAATACGCGTAGTCTCCGCCTTCTCTACATTCCCCCTCACCGGACCCCTTATGGACGGAATGAACGCCAATCATGGATCCTGTGAAATGCAAACTCCAACTCCATCTTGTTTGACTTCGACCTCTCTATCCATATTATCAAACATCGCCTCCTAAACCATTCTCATCACCAATCTTAAGCGGTGCTTCTACACTTTACTATAACCTGCCTCATCCTCTCGCCCGTATTCCTGCCTTCTTAATTGGTCCTGGTTACCTTAGGTTAAACCCAGTTAAGATAGTTCTTAAGTTCACTAAGTTGTAACTTTTATATACTTTAGTTGTACGTAATTATGTTGCTTGAATTAAGCCAATAAATGGGGTGGGAGCCCGACTAAACTAAATAATATCGACAAGACTAGTTTTCATCGCTTTGTTGATGTGGAGGTGTTTGGCGAACATCTTTTCCAGCTACTTTTCGCCTATTTTTATAAAACTTTTACACAACGTTTCCTTGGAACCACCGTTTTCATTTAAGACGTTGATTTCCCCGAACACATCCATCTATTTGTTTTAAAGTATCGTTGGTATCAGTTTCTTTCTTATTTTCACATGTCATGTTTCGTTTTATTTGCCCACTCTTAGGCGTTCCGGTATATGTGTTACTGGTGGTCAGTCCACGCCCACCAAACTTTCTAAGAAACCTTTGGCAAAGTTCGTTACTTTACTATTATTTTATTGCAATCAGTAATTTCTCTCCAGATATTGCTCACATGGTTCTGGTGTCGTCAGGTACACATGGTCTCTAAAGGTGAATTTTAGGCAAACAGCTGTACGACGTTCGATCTGATAGGTTCTTTAGTCGAACTGCACGGATGAGGAATGCTCTGCCAGGTCATGTATAGCCTCGCGGTTACAATTTACAGGCATTTAAAACCAATGCGTTGATACTGTGTATTAACATTTCATGCTAGTTGAAAAATCCCTTATCCTTTGTATGTACTCGTTTCGTATAAAAGAGAAATGTCCTCCATTTGGATTCTATAGACGTTTACGATACATCTTTGCTCACCTTTTTCCGTTGTCTTCCTCTCGCACTGTCCTTTGATATTTAGAGGTATTAAACAGTTCTTTTTTTGTTTGCGTATTAATTTAAACAAATTTCGCTGCTTTCTTGCATCCGATTTCAAAAGTGAATTATTACTGATGGGCAAATCACGATTTTTATGTCTTATTCATTCCTTTATTTATATCTCTTTCTTTTTTACTTTATTGTATAGCAAAAGAGTTACTGATTCGCCCTCAAACATTTGAGCTGGCGGTCGAACTATAGAAAATTACTCCGAAAGAGGTGGACAGTTTTGGGCAGCTGGTGTTTAATTAGTGCCACGTCCAATATATGACAACGCCTGGACTGTGTTGTGAAATAACTACTTTAACATTTAAAGCGCGACTCACTTAACCTTACTTTCACAAGCGTGAAATGAATAGAAAATAATAATTAATTCATTCAGGTGAGGACTACTCCTTCTGTACATAAGAATATAATTACTTGAAAGTTTGACCATAGAAATCATCATATTCCACATGTATTCAAAGTCAGCTAAGACTTTTGTGGCGAGTGCAAACGGCCGTCTTTTACCAAATAAGCCGCAGGCTTCCAGTGAGAAAGAACAATTGTGTATACTCTGCTTTCCCCAAATAATTCAATCGAATAAAACTCATTTTCTAAGAACAAATTACCAGTACCAGATTTTTAAAGAGTAATGCAGTGAACAATCGGGTGTCTCTGGACAGAAAGAACATCCACGCTTAGCGGATTTGTAAATCCTGCCTTTAAAAAATCGCTTTTCTTTCTTCCCGATAAAGCCGACACATGTGTGAATTTCCCAACATCCATCAAAGTTCGCTACTGGCCTCCCTCGCCCCATGGGATTCAGCAATATTTTCACTGTTGTCACCTCTCTGAGGATCCCTTATTAAACTGAATGACATCACGTTGGGAAAGGATAGCGGTTTTATGCTATCCTTGTTGTGCTACTGTTTGCTTTCATTTCGCACTTTGTTCCTAGTGCAGGTGTCGGATGAACTTCACTGTTCTTTTTGTGAATACATAAACGAAAGTTGATTCGTGATTCATATCCTTCCAGAGATCACGTGGATACCCGGAGGCATTATGTGGCCTTCTTCAACATCATAAAACGAACAGTGAAATTGATTTCATTTTATTTCCTTGGTTTTTTTTTTGTCGTTTCGTAGGGTCCTTCGTGTGTACTAAAATTATGACAAAGTATCTGTAAGCGGAGAGAAAATAGGAATTTTGTCGTGGACTGACGTGGCGCCTCTTGTTGGTGGTCCTGGGAGCGGAATTGTATCAAGAAATGGGCAGCTTCGTGATATATTCCCCTATTTGGTTAGAGACATAAAAGTAACCGTTTTCGCCGAAAAACATCAACCAATTTGTTGGGTGGTTTTATCGATTCACAAAGAGCGGTTAGGCGTGTGGTTTTTATGACTTTTTTACGATTTTGCAAGAAAAAGGGGGACAGAAAGTAAATCAACAACACGGCAATAAAAAATAAAGTGGATACTATTTCAATGTGTTTTGCAGTCCAACAAAAAGTCGTATTGTCAACAAAGGTGCAAGTTGAGTCGTACAATATTTATACCTTAACTGTCCAACTTTAAGGAAAAGACTTGTCTTAAATTTGTGACGACTTTAAATTATCAGAAGTTAGTGATGTTTATATTTATCCTGATTTAAGACTGTGAGAGTCTTTCAATAAGTCCTTAGAACAATAGATGGGTATGGCATTTTAAGTCAGCACCATAACTCATTAGGCAGCTGCATGAAAAGTTGTGTGTGAATAAAATCTCATGATTTAGTTAAGCTTTAACATTACGAGGGCCGTTCAATAACTCCTTAGAACATCCAAGAAATTACACCTGAAATATTGAAAATAGTTTATTTCTATTCAGCATCATTACTCGCTATATAGGTGCACGGGAAATTATTTTATTTAATTATGATTTAAAACTAAGAGGGCTGTTCAATAAGTCCTTCAAACACAAAAAAGATGGAGCTTACCGGTTTTTTTTTTTTTTTTGAATATTTTTTTTAATAACATTCTTCATTGGATATGAATAGTACTGTGGTATGGATGCCGACGTACGGCACGGGTTCACTACCACCCACCGACTGAAACCCCGGGGGCGACGAATAGCTGCGGGCAATGGCCCTAGTAATGGCAATCTCGTTTGCACTTTGCGTTCTTTTAGTCCTTTTAAGTCTTGTATACCCTTTTACACTGTAGCTCAACCAATTACAACACATATGCCTTCGTATACCAGGCCATGTCACTATCCTTACAGACGTCCTCCGTTACCCGACTGCCGAATACAACTATTCCAGCAAAGCAAATAAAACACCAGGACCCTGTTTGTGGTTAATGGTCGTTTATTGTTTAGCAATATGGCTGCGGCTGACAAGTAATTTACATGGAGAGTGCTAGTTCGACCTGTTCGGTCGCCGTCACTTTTACTTTATTTCGCTATTTTACAATGGATCATATTATTGGTCACTGTTGTCGTGCCAAGGGGTTAATTTACTAGGTTGGAGTTGTGGGTTGGTTCTCCATGTAATATAGAGGCCCCCCACAGTACAATCTTAACAATTTAATTTAATAGTATGTTTGAATTGTACTTCATCATCATCATCGACACTACAATCGGGATCCGATCTTGGCCGTATTTAGCAAGTCTCTCCGCCGGTACCCGACCTTACCCGAGACTTGTTAAATTGTCCATAATAATTTTTTTTTCCGGGCAAGCCTTGCGCCAATTGAATTGTACTTAATTTAGCTTAATTAAGTAAAACGTGTAATGGTTTACTAGACCAGTGTTCAGCTCCCAAGTGGACTTTAGTATGTTAGATTTTAACATGTTATTTCCTGACATTTCCGTTTTAGCCGTCTCAATTCGTGGGTAATATCCAAGAGCTGAATAGCTTCTACGTTGGTGTTTTTTTCTTTATTTTTATTTATAATATACTTCTCTCGGGAGGGGCGCACCTATAGCGTTGATATGGCACCCCGAGATGCCACCAAATAACTGTTGCAGTTCTTTTTAACCAGTTGCGGGTTGTAACGCTTCGGGAACACCCACCCAGGAAGGGAATTCCACAGCTTGCCCGCTCTGTACCGGAACAAGTTCTGATACAGGGAGGTTCGTACTGTTGGGAGATGAACCGCGAGCTGGTGCGATCCCTCGATTGTCTCGTACAGCGCATAAAAACCGAATTACGCGGAACAATACCACGAATATCCGAAGAACAGTACCCGTGATAATATCTGTAAAACAGACAGGGGTCAGCTACACGCCTTCGATGTGATAGCGACTGTACTCCCGACGTCAGCGCCGAGTCCACGATCAGACGGATCGCTCGTCTCTGAATGCTCTCAAGTAGGTCGAGGGTATGTTTAGCAGCAGAGCTCCAAACATGAAGCAATATTCGAGCGGGGGTCTAATATGGGATTTATACAGGAAATGGAGTTGAGCCGGCTTCTTGGCTCAAAAAAGGTAACTCAGTTTTCCTGAGGCGGATCTGGCTATGTTCACCACTTGTTTATGCGACGATACATTCCCACAAACCGTGACGCTGAGCAATTTCATGCTTTCACCAGATTCGAGAACCTGACCACTCATCATCAGCTGTGGAACCGATGATTCACTTTTCTTTGTGATTGTTGTATATTGTGTTTTCGTTACATTGAAGTTAACGAGATTGGCCTTTCCGCACTGCAGGATTTTATCCAGAGACGATCTGGCTATATCTCAGCTAGTACCACGTTAATGCGCTAATCGGACGATCACTCGAAAAAGAGGAAACAAGCGTACTGAACACTTTGCTCCTCGATAGTATAGTGGTTCGATTCCCGGTCGGGGAGCCTCTGGCGCAAGACTAATGACCTTGCCCGGAAAAAATAAATCATTATTGAAAATTTATCAAGCCTCAGGACTTGCTAAATAAGGCCAAGACCGGTTCCCGGTTGTAGCGCCGATTATGACGATGATGATGATGATGAACACTTTGTTATCCGTCGACTTCAACAAATCATTTATGTCAAGCAAAAATAAGGTTGAAGCCAAAATAGAACCTTGGGCCACCCCCGAATTAACACGATACAGATCCGAACACTCGCCGTCCACAACAATCTGGATTGATCGATTTTCGAGGAAGCTATTCGTCCAGTCGCAGAGCTGCTGGGAAAGTCCATATGAACGAAGTTTGCTCAGCAATGCCCCATGCCAGACACGGTCAAAAGCCGTCCAGATCTCCAATGCGACCGCTCTTGACTCACCATGCCGCTCAATCGCAGATGTTCATACATCGGTTATAAGGGTCAAAAGGTCTCCCATGGACCGCCTGCCACGGAATCCGTATTGACGGTGATTCAGAAGTCCGTTGGACTCCAAATACTTAATTAACTCGGCATTGATGACCTATTCCATTACCTAAATAAAATAGACAGTAATGCTATCGGACGGTAATTTTGTGGTAGACACTTTTTCCCCCTCTTTGGATTGGCTCAACTCGAGCGACTTTCCAGCAGGCAGGAAAGATTCTCCGATCATAAAATAAGCGAAAGAGTCTGCCAAGAACTGGCAATAGTTCTGGAGCACAGTTCTTAAGGAATATAGCTGGTATTCCGTCCGGGCCAGTCGCCTTCCTACAGTCCAGTCCACATGGAATACGTCGAATAGTACGCGAGCGAAACCTGAGATCCCACAACGAAGACCGTACCGGCGCCATCACAGGTGGCTCTAAAAGACCGGGATCGAGGTTCGAATTCGCAGATAATAAATTCGCGAATACAGTAGCTTGATCCTTTGAATTTGTGAGCAACGCCCCGCTACCCGTCACTTACGGTGGAAAAGGGGGGGAAGCGAAGTTACTGCTGACAGCCCTTGCCATTGACCGGAAGGGACATGAACCAGTCGGGCACTCAAGGAGTTTATTAATCACTCTGCCGTTGTAGCCTTCTTCGTGGTAGCAATCGCCTCCTTGCACACGTTTCTTATTCTTACAAAATTCGTTCTGTTAACCTCTTCGGGAGCGCCATTGTTTAAATGCTATATTTTCTGCCGCTGTAATGTGCTCGCATTTTTCATCAAACCAAGGTCTATCAGATGGAATGCGGAATGTAGATCTCCATCCCGAAAGGAATAACCTCTGTGACCGACTCCGCCCAAGCGTTAACATCGGAGTGTCCGAAGCACACCTCCGACCATGGAAAGGATGAGAAGAAATCTGGCAAATCGTCCCAGTTGGCAGCCTCATACTCCGCACATGGCGAAGCTGCTTCCGTCGCTTATTCGCTTGAAATGCAAGTGGCTGCGCGACATATGCTAAAAAGTGGTCCGAGTTTCCCAGTAGTGCAGCAATCTTCACGGTATAAGTTCTCGGCTTGGATGTCATAAACAGATCCAGGGTGTTCGCATAATCACCTCGTGTATCCGGCACTCGCGTAGGTCCCCCACGAGTTGAGTCAAATTGCGGCTAACAGCTAACCTCTTCGCCAGTCTTCCAACCTCGTCGGTGCTGTTAGAATGTACCAACCAGCCGGAATTGTGCACAGTAAAATCGCCAAGGACGACAATTTCAGAAGCTGGGTGGTTGATCTGTATGCAGTCGACGGTACGAGAAAGATGTTCGAAAATGTCGCCGGTCGATCGGCATTCGGGGAGCGGTAAAGACGACAAAGAAATTTAACTGAATTCGTATCCGCAACGAAAGTCGTATCTTGAGCAACGAAGATATGTCGAATCAGTTGACGAATCAACCTGGGTCTCAGTTAGGGCAAGGATATCAGGTTTCGCTGTTTGCAACTTTGGTGGACGGCGTTTACAATCGTAGTGATGAAACATTTGGCGCAAGGCTAATAACCTTGCCCGGAAAAACAAATTATTATTGACAATTTAACAAGTCTCGGATAAGTGCCAGGGAGACTTGCTAAATTGTTGTAGTGCCGATGATGATGATGATGTTCCCCCTGCCATAGTCCCCGTTGGAGATCCGAATGGGAAACTAGTTTACCTCCGGAATTCTTTATTTCAAAAGGTACCATCATGCCATACGTCCGAAACATAGTCAGAAATGTCTCCCAACGATATCGTGGAGTGTACAGAGTGACGGGTATGGTATGGTCTGTCATCTTGGGACCGACTACCACTAAAACCAATCTTTTCTCGAACCGGTTCATTAGCCAAGCTCCGAAAAATGGCCATGGATTTTTCCCGACCATTTCAGGTAGCCTAAAGCTTCATGGGGAGGTAGTTCACCGGGCGGCAGGTCGTTGGAACCCAACCTACCGCTCGGCCTTTAGTCGCCTCTTACCACAATCCGGCATAGCTGTGAGTATATTCTAACTAATATATTCTAATGTATATATATAATTGCTGGGATAATCTGCTTGTCAGGTATTGCTGGGAGTTCTTGCCGCTCGAGCTTACATTCTGCTGGGATAATTCTATGTATCAGTTGTACTCTTCTTGGTTCATTTATTACTTTACTTTTTCTGTCGTTGAAGCTTTGACGTAAAAGGAAACTCTTTGATGTCGCTATTTCGATTCTAGGGGCGCTCTGAGTTCTAAAAGAATAGTGAATAATTGGGTTTTGCACATTTAACTGTGACAATCTCGTCCTGCATTCCGATTGGGAATGGTGAAATTTATGGCAATAGGAGCATTGTAGGCGTTCAACCTCTGCTTTTATTTCTTTGGGAGCAACATTATGAAAATCGGTGGTGTGATAACAATCCGGGGAAATATGTCCTGTGCTATTACACATTTAACAAATTATTGACTGCCTATAACCTGGATGCCCCATACATAAGAAGGGAGATATCACACTGTGCAGCAGCTATAAGGGTATAACATTGCTGAGTATCGGCTATAAGATGTGCGGCTCTATCCCAGGCAAATCAGTGATTGATCAGATATTCACCCTTAGGCAGGCGATGGAAAAATGTCTGGAATTTAAGATTCCATTATATCATCTATTAATAGACTTTAAGGCCGCCTATGACAGCATAGCCAGGGTAGAACTATATACCGCCATGAAACAGTTCGGCATTCCAAACAAATTGATACAACTTCGTAGGTTGACCATGACCAACGTAACTAGTCAAGTAAAAATAGCGGGATTGCTGTCCAAATCAATAAACATCTTTAATGGATTCCGTCAAGGGGACGGTCTGGCCTGCCTCCTCTTCAACCTGGCGTTGGAGAAAGCAATCCGTGACTCTGGCGTCACAACTAGAGGGACTACTATCACCAAGTCCAGCCAGATACTTGCCTACGCAGATGACATCGACATCATCGGTAGAACCGAACCGGCTGTACAGGACTCCTGCAGCCAGATCGAGCAGGCGGCACAAAAACCGGGACTGCACATTAAAGAGGGAAAAACTAAGGACATGGTGGCAACTTCTGCGAAGAGAAGACCTAACGCTGATCAAACTATCAGGATAGTGGAGCACAAATTTGAAGTAGTGCAACCCTTTAACTACCTTGGGTGAATAGTATCAGCCAATAACAATATGGAAGAAAAAATACGCGAACGGCTGATCAATCCAACAAAGCCTGCTATGGTCTACCAAGGCTCTTCAAATCCTGATATTTATTCAGAACATCCAAGCCACTACTGTACAAGACCGTGGTCTTACCAGTACTCATGTATGGATCCGAGACTTGGGTGCTCCATAAAAAGCACTCTGAACTCTTAGCCCCGTTCGAGAGGAAGGTCTTAAGGATAATTTTTGGCCCCGTATGGGAGGGAGGATGATTCCGGAGACGCTACAACCATGCGTTGTACGCAATCTACCTTGAAGCTAATGTTGTAAGAAAAATCAAGCACGGCAGACTCCGGTGGGCGGGACACCTCGATCAAATGAGCGAAGAGGAGCCTGCCCGGAAAGACCTTTGTGGCAGGATGTATGGAAGGAGACGGCGCGGCAGACCTTGTCTGCGATGGAGGGATGGAGTAGACCAGGGCGCCCAGAACCCGGGAGTGCCAAACTGGATGACATCGGCTCGAAATCGGGACCGGTGGAGAGATTTGTTAAATAAGACCAAAACCGGAACCCGGTTACAGTGCCGATTATGATGATGATAACCTGGATTACCGGAGTATTTAAACGCATTCTCATTACTCAATCTTGGGGCTTGTTCTTGAGCATAATTTATTGCTGCCCTGAGGTTTAGGGTGTGTCGCGCTTTAACGAGTAATTATAGATTGGGATTTCTCAAGCCACCCTCGAAAGCGTGCAAGGAAAGATTCTGATTCTCCTCCATGAGGCATGTGTGCACGGCAGGTTCGATCGAGTTTTCGAAACTGGGTATGTCCAGCTGATATAAGAGGTGTGTGAGTCGGTTTCTAAACTCGTTCACACCTTCCCAGCTTTTCTGTTTTGGCTAAACCAGGCCGGCTTGTGCCGCTTACCTAGAATTAAAATAATAATTTTGAATTCGTTCCGTAATTCAGACACATCATCACCATCATCAGCATCGGCACTAAAATAGGATCCGGTCTTAGCCTTATTTAACAAGTCTGAGGCTTGTTACATTTTCCACAATAATTTGTTTTTTTGGGGAAGGTTATTAGCTTTGCGCTAATTAGTTCAGACACAAGGGCATTCCAAGTTAAAACGTCTTTGCATGGAATACAGTCATAAGCTTGCCTCTGCAGTCAGGTTTTGAGCACATTCAGGAGGAGAGCAAGCTGACAATCGCGCTGTGCCAGTGGAAAAGGATTATCACCACAAGAGCCAAATGCCTTCAACTCGTCTAGGTTGTCGTAAAATATCGGCACGATACTTAACACCTCCTTCAAACTGAGCCCAATAGCGAGTGCGAGTGGACATCGCTTCCGGAAGCTTTACCTCGCGTTTTTTTGACCGCATAATAATGTCTGCGTTTAAATGTTTGTTAAGCGAACAGACCTTTCCAAGTGAAAGCAGAACGAACCCATGCAAAAAATTTGGGGGCACCGAAAGGTAAAAGAAGAAAATTTCAAGCAAAACAATACCTGTTGCGGGTTGACAATTAAATGTACTAGAGACTTCTAATACGTTCGCATCTGCCTGTCATTTGCCAACTATCACTCACCAGCTGACAACTCTCGGCGAGAGGAAAGGAACGGGATTTAAGCGTCAAATTTAAATTGGCTCAACGATTTACCCTGGACATAACGTAACTACCTTGCTTGGACACACACTGGATAACCTCACGACTTGCTCCGACACTCTACATAACAACTTACTAGGGCACACGTTGGATAACCTCACCTCTCGCTTGGACGGTCTGAACCACGGAGTCTTCTTCCTCTCTAGACGCGCCGCAACAATACCAAAATCTAAAAATGCTTGCCTAAGACCACTGAAGGTAAGGGGACCAACAACAGATAGATAAGTAGAAACAATTTAATTTTCTTGACTATTTGTTTATCTCCTCCGAGAGCATTAGAATCCTGCCCAACGAAAGTCATGAACGACACCCAAGGACAAGTCGTAAAGATGACAACATCCGCGCCGTTCAAGAGCTTATTGAAAGTGGTCATCGCGTAACTGTTGGAGAAATCTCATGAGAAGTGGATATCAACTGTGGAAGTGTTCAATTCATCACTTTCAATAAGTTCTCGAACCGTACGGATGTTGTCATCTGTACGACTTGTCCAAAGTCAAGAAAATTTAATTGTTTCTCCTTATCTATCTGTTCTTGGTTCCCTTATCTCGATCGTAACTTTAGTATTCTATACGTTCTCGCCCACTTTTCAATTCCCTGGCCCACGTATACACACGATTCTGAGACATTGTACATCACCGAACTTGCGCGTATGTACCTATTGCTCGCTCATGGCTGTAGTCAAGTCGAGCGCGACCGCTAGCCAAGCCGGTTCCCCTACTCTTCATAAACCAAATAACAGCCACACACAAGATTATCTAGGTCGCAACTTGTTGCTAAGTAAAAAAGTAACATTACCTTTTATTTTAAATTCACCCTCTTATTTATATTATAAAAACTTTTTGACAACGAAGTTCTTATTGTCCTCGAACTATATGTATATATGAATATTAAAAAATATTGTTTTTGTCGTGCTTGTGTCTTATATTGTTAACCGTTTTAGTTATATATGGTAGGGGATGATTATTCATTTTACCGGACATTATTTTTTGGTAGTGTGCAGGTGCTATATTTTTAAATTGGAAATTGTAGCTTACCTCCTTTGGTGTGCCCTCGCAACTTCCGTCGGTGGGCGTGGGGGCTTCTGGATGGGAGACTCGGTGTGCGTGGGTTCCTTGGATTGAAGGCGGAGTTTCCTCCCAGGACATTCTGTTATTCCGGGATACGGGGCGCTATTTTCCCTTGGTCACCGTGGGTTTGGGCGTCAAGGATCCTTTGCTTTATTCCAAAGAGTTCGGAATAATTAGATGACGCGCGGCGAGCGCAAGCTTTCCATCGGTCACCGTGGGTTGGTTCGCCAAAGATCCTTTGCTTTATTCCACAGAGCTTCGAGTGACAAATGGCGCACGGCGAGCGCAAGCTTTCCATCGGTCTCCGTGGGTTGCTCCGTCAAAGATCCTTTGCTATATTCCACAGAGTTTCGAACAACTAAAAGACGCGCGGCGGGTGCAAGCTTCCCGTCAGTCGTATATTCCGTAAAAGTGAAAAATTGTCCAGTTTTAACATGGAATTATACTATATTTTTAATTTGAATTTTTTCGGCTTGAACATTCGATTATATATTTTAGAAAATGGTTAGCTTGCGGCCAGGGGTTCGGCCTCTGGAATTCTACTGCTGTGCGGATGACCAGCGGTTCGCCCTTCGGAACCTTGACTGATGGTGAAATAAAAAAAAAAAAAAAAAAAAAAAAATGGGTGGCGAGAGGCCGACTTTAAGGAGACAAGGACAAATGTGTCCTTCATCTTGTCTCTGGCTTCCACAACCCTGAAGATGTTGGGCTCGGTCTCAAGATATCTGAAAAGAAAGGGGAATGACATATCTAAGGATAGTGTGGACAGGGTTAGTTCAATTGTTCTCTAACTACATGGATGTGGGGATGGTGGGAAAGAAATCGTACAAGACCGGTAGGTCTTGAGTGCGGTAGTAAACGCAGATCACGTCTTTGGCGTCTGATAATCTGCGCTTTGGTCGGTGTGTATGTGTGTGTGTTTGTGCTGTCTTGTACTGTGCGTGCGTGTTTGTAGTGTGTCAGCAGTAGACTCTATGGGATGGGTCCAGGAATCCTCTATTATAAGGGAGAATGTTGTTGGGGAGGGTGCATTCTTCAGTTTTGTACTGAAGAAGAAATTGTGGTGGTTTGATTCGAAGAGATCGAAAGAGAGAAGGGTCAAGAACGCAAGAATCCCGTACAAGTGGGTTCTCGCTGTTCTGAATGCTTTCGAGGTACTTATATGCTAATTGTAGCAAGTACTCGTCGATAGGGATAATCGAGGCACCTTCGTATAGGCGAGAGTTCGGGTAATGGCGACTGTCAGGCCTTCTAAAGTGGTTAACGCATCTTCTGAGGAGTTTTCTTTCGAAAACTCGAAGTCTTTCCATTTGGGCCGAACATATGCAGGACCATATGGGAAAGGCGTGTGATATTCCAGATCGGATTAGCTGCTTATAGCACAGAAGCTTAACTTTGGTGTCAACTTTGGTGCTCCATTTCAAGATGTGATGAAATTCATTTTTGGGGTATGGATGATCCCAAGACATTTCATCCTGTCCTGTGGTGTAGTAGGAGGTACTACTATATGTATTCGGATATTCTGTGAATATCGAGAAGTAGGATGGGAGTGTTTACTACTCAGAATTATAGCTACTGCTTTAGATGGGTTAAGTCGAATTTTCCATCGACTGTAATACTGATACAGTTCGTCCAGATGGCGGTTGAGTCGGTTTGTTGCGAGTTTTGGGCTTTTAGATGACGTGTACACTAGGACGTCTTCCGCATAGCAAAACTGGTTTACTCTACCATCCAAAGGGCGAGGAATATCTGAGGTGTAGATATTAAATAAGATGGGGCCTAGAATGGAGCCCTGTGGTATGCCTGCAGCGGCGTTGAAAGTTCGGGAAAACTTTCCATTCACTCGAACTTGGAAGGTTCTGTTTAAAACGAACTGGTAGATTATATTACACAGCGTTTTACTGAGGCCAGTATTCAGTAATTTAAAAACGAGATCTTCGATCCAGGTTGTGTCAAAAGCCTTTTCAATGTCCAGGGTCACCGCAATGGCGGGTTCCTTATTAAAGAGGCGCACGCAAACGTGGTTTAGAAATATGTTGAGAGCCATAGTGGTGCTTTGCGCTCTTCTAAATCCAAAGTGGAAGTCAGGTATTAGGTTCCTGACACTGATAAATTTATTTAGCTTCTCGTATATGAACTGTTCTGTTGCTGATGCAGGTGAGGAGCAAAATAGGACGAAAGCTTGAGGGGTGATAATTTGGTTTCCCAGCTTTTGCTATTGGGCAGACAACAGCATGCTTCCAAGCTTGGGGAAAGTACCCCATGTTGTAGGCATGGTTCAGCAGAATGGAGAGCTTTATAAAGAATAAAGCAGAAAGCCTTCGTAACGAGTGGTAGGACATATTGTTGATACCGGGTGATTTCTTCGGGTTTCGAGATTTAACTAGGTTCTGTAGGGTATTTGGTGTGACGAAGCCGTGACTATTATCACGTGTGTCGTCGAAGTATGCACTGTTAGCTGAGTTAAAGACAAGTATTGGCTCGTTAAAGTTGTCTAATTTACTGTGAACCTCTGAACTAATTATTGGGTTCGTTTCCGGGTCGGCGTCCTCGAGAGTGAGCTTGTGATTATTTTCAAAGGTCTCTCCGATGATGTTTGCTTTATTGGTCTCATTATTGACAACAAGACCGTTGTGCGTGATGGGTCCGTGATACGAGAGGTGCCACTTATCTTTTTCACATTTTTATAAGTGTTCTAGTCCATCTGAATACCCTTCAGTTTGTCTTCCAAATGTGGGGTACGATTGTTTTGGATTCTTTGTTTTATCAAAGTGTGGCCATATTGTGAATAATGGCTCGCAATAATGGCTCCCTTTGCGTAAGGAGGTGACGGTATCTTATTCTGCAGAGCTTTTTACGCTCCCGGATGAGACGAAGAGTGAAGTCGTCAAGGGGAATCTGATAAGTCTTTTCAAGTTTGTACTTCGGGACATGGGTCTCAGACGTTTCGACTAGAATCTCGTGAAGTCGAGTTGCAGCGTTATTTATCTCAACCGTCGTTAGGTTCCTGCCAGTGGGGAGAGAGAGTTGGTGGAGTTTTTCGTTCAATGTAATATTGAAGTTGTCCCAATTTGTGCGCCCGTAATCGGGTATGTATCTGACATGAGCCCGGAATGCTCGATAGCCGCGGATGAACATGGTCACAGCGTTGTGGTCAGATACACCCGGCGATACTTGTGGAGGAGTGATTTAGGTGAGTAACTCGTTGGACACAATAAAGATGTCCAGGATGGAGTTACCTCGCGTACCAACCGTAGGTGCGACAATTTCGAAGTTGAGGGCGTGGCAGTTTTCGGTGTACCATTGGAACAACTTTGTGCCATTTGGGCAAGAGATGGAGTTGTTCCAGTGGGGATGCCTGGAGTTGAAATCGCCGCCTATGATGAAGGGTGTATGCCCCGAGGACGTTATTAATTGGTCGATATCTTCGAGATTAATGGTGTCATTATGGGTTTTATGCGAGTGTTATACGGAGTATATGTTCACTCTACCATTATTAGCTAGATGCAGTTCAACCCCGGAGAGCTCTATGGACTATGTGGGAGGTCAACAGCTTCATGGCGAAGTTCGCTATTAACTAGAATGCAGGTGCCACCTCCGTTGATGGTGGGGCCGCCAGTGAGGGTTCGATCTCTTCGAATCATTGAAAAGTTTGGGAAAGTGGGACGGTGATATGGATGCAACCTAGTTTCGGTTACAAGAACCACGTCCGGCCGGTTATCCTTTATGAAGTCAGAGACTATCGCACGCTTTGGGAGCGAAACACTGATGGTGAAATTGAAAGTTATTGCCCTTTTATTCTTTTTGTCGTTGAGATTTGTCAACGTTTTTAATGTAAGAATTCCAAGAACCACACACAAGATTTTGTGTGCTTCAATTATAATTGTGTTCTGGGAATTGACTAAGGGTTTAGTTGGATAAGTTCCTGGAAAGAAAATCATGAAATGCGTTTTGAATTAAGCATTTCATGATGTCAGGATTATTGGGAATTTAATCAATGTGCGACAAATTAACTTTCGGTTTAATTTATCGCTCACATGATTCAATATGGAATTTGGATTTGGATTATGGGAGGTATTGGCGATTTGGGTGGGGTTATTGGTAATATTGGGGATTTGGATGGGAGTAGTGATTTAGGATCGCTACACTAGGGGCTTTTTCGTATCCCACCACTGCCATCAATATGTGTACGAGGGTTGCCTCTTATGTTTCGGGATTTGGCAACCCTAGCGTTGCAATCCGGCAATTGACATCTCTGTCGTAAAGTTGGACATTTTTGAGGTTATACGCACTCAGAACGTTTTGACATACGAGCGCTATTTGTGTTGTTTACAGTAACTTAAAAGATTCATCTCGGCCCAAAAATGGAATTAAATCGTCAACATTTTCGTGCGATTATTTTTTACAACTTTCGGCGTAGATTAACTCAGCAACAGTGCATGGATGAACTTAATTCAATTTTTGGCGATGAAGCTCCATGAAGGACCAGTGTTTATCGATGGTATGGTGAATTCAATCGTGGTCGTAGTTCACTCCAAGATGAATTTCGTGAAGGTCGTCCAAAATCAGATGTTGTTCCGAAAACCATTGATGCTGTGCGCGAACTGATATTGGAAGATCGCCATGTGACCCGTCGTGAGATTGAGACAACCTTAGGCGTTAGTGGGACCAGCATACATTCAATATTGCATAAACATTTGACTGTCAAAAAAATTTGTTCGCGTTGGATCCCACACAATTTGTCAATCCCCCAAAAAAAAAGGTCGTGTCAATTGGTCGAAAGAAATGCTCAAAAAATACGGTCGCGGTGCTTCGAAACACGTCTATGACATCGTGACAGGTGATGAATTGTGGATCTACGCGTATGAGCCCGAAAGTAAACAGCAGTCGACTGTCTGGGTGTTTCAAGATGGGCCAAATCCAACAAAAGTTGTTCGCACACGAAGCACTTCCAAGCAAATGGTCGCCTGTTTTTTCGGAAAAACTGGACATGTCGCAACCGTACCACTAGAACAACGCAGAACAGTCAATTCTGAGTGGTACACAACCATTTGTTTGCCAGTTGTCTTCCAAGAAATCAGGAAAACCAACCGCCGAAGACGGATCACTCTTCACCACGATAATGCGAGCTCTCACACATCGGCTGCGACAACTGCATTTTTGAGAACCCAAAACATCGATTTGATGGATCATCCGCCGTATAGTCCTGACTTGGCACCGAATGACTTCTTTTTATTCCCGTACGTAAAAAACAAACTGAGAGGTCAACGTTTTTCGACACCTGAAGAAGCGGTTGCTGCATTCAGAATGCATGTGTTGGAGATACCTCAATCAGAGTGGCAAAAGTGCTTCGACAATTGGTTCAAACGCATGCAAAAGTGTATAGATCTTCATGGGGAATATTTTGAAAAACAATAAAGTGATTTTCGATAATTAATATTCGTTTTTGTTCTCTAATCCCGAAATATAAAAGGAAACCCTCGTAGCAATCTTTTTGGGAGGCGTTTCGCCTTGTCCTTAAAAGGACGATGGTCTCTTTGTTAGACTACTAGAGGGAAGAGTAGTGACCGATTCTTGAAGGAAAAAGTAAAAGATAATGCTGCTTTTCTTTCAATTAGGCTTTCGCATTTATGACCCTTGAGGTGCGGGGCAATGTTTTAGACTTTTAGTGCTGTTTTGTTATGAAAGAATATTGCGAAATATTAATGGCACGTTTGGATAGTTTCTTAAACCATCGACCTTGTGGACAGTCACAGCCCCATTATCACAATTAAAAAAGGTGGCAAATGAAATGAATTAAATGAGTCTTGTGGAAATTTAGTCTTTAACATAAAACTTGGAACCTTCATACACATGTAAAAGCGAATCCCTAAATAAATCCGGAATTTTGTATTCCTTTATACTTGACATATTCGAAGAAACCCACCGCAATACTTCAGAAACAACGATGAATTCATGACCGCATGTTCTTTTACAATCACTGTTCGTTTACAATCAATATAATGTTCGAATTGCTTTAAAATTACTTCGAGACCCTTTTATGAAAACAATTATTAAATTACATAATTAAAGAGCTTTTAGTTATTGCAATATATTCGACTGCCTTCTGTCAAAATCGACGTACAATTTCTATATGTCTCCGTTTTCTAATCAGTCTCATTACTTTCCGGCGGTAGATCCCCAATTATGGCCAGTGAAGGACTATTGAATCTTACTATCTGCTTTGTTAAATAATCAGGAGAAATCTTTGAACATCTGCTGGGGAGCTGAGACCTCGTCATACATAGACTCGGGAAAAGTTCTTCACCATCTTTTGGAGTTCGGCCGAAGCACCGGTCGAAAAATTAGGAATATGTGGAGGGCTGTATACCATATTAAGCACACTACTCCTAAATGGAGATAATTTTCCATTGTGCTGTACGTAAAACCATCGGAGGAAATCATTTACCATCTTTCGGAGGTTTGCTGATGAACCGTTGGAAAGTTGGTATATATTTGCTCCGAATTTCGCAGCCGACTCGGTGTTATCTGACACCATATTATCCCCGCATTCTGTGGAGCAAGAATAGCACACCAAGGATTAGATCTAAAGGGTGGTTAAATTTTAAGGGCCGATGTTGAATGTAAACCACACCGAAACGTCAAGTTTTTTTCTGCATTTTATTTGACATTTCTCAATTTCAGACTAACTCAATTTGAACCATGGAAAGATACACAATCGAGCAAGGCGTTAAAGTTATTCAGGCTTCTTATGAAAATGGGCGTTCAAATCAAAATGCATATCGTGCACTTCGTGATTTTTTCGGTCAATTTAATCGTCCAAATGTGCGTACAATCGGAAAAATCGTGCAAAAATTTTAGCAAACCGGGTCTGTAGGAGATGTGAAAACACCAGTGCATGCTCGTACGACTCGTACTGCAGAAAGTATTGCTGCTGTTCGCGATAGTGTGGCTGAAGAGCCGTCCACCTCAACTCGTCGTCTTGCCCAACAATTGCACCTCTCACGCTCGTCGTTGATGAACATTATGCATAAAGACTTGCATTTACGCGCTTACAAGGTGCAATTGACTCAAGAACTAAAACCTCTTGACCATTTCAAGCGTCGTCAATGGTCAAAATGGTGGCAACAAATGGCAACAGCGGATGATCAATTTTCGAAGAAAATCATCTTCAGTGATGAGGCACATTTTCACCTCAGTGGATTCGTCAATAAGCAGAATTGCCGCATTTGGGCGAATGATAATCCAAGAGTGATTGTAGAAAAACCAATGCACCCACAGAGAGTGACTGTTTGGTGCGGTTTATGGACTGGCGGCATCATCGGGCCGTATTTTTTTCCAAAATGAGGCCGGTCAGGTAGTTACTGTGAATGGTGTTCGCTATCGTGAGATGATAACGAACTTTTTATGGCCGGAATTGGAAGATATGGATGCGGACGATATGTGGTTTCAACAGGACGGTGCCACTTGCCACACAGCTAACGAAACAATGGCTCTTTTGCGCGACAAATTCAATGGCCGTGCTATCTCACGTGGTGCCGATGTCAATTGGCCGCCAAGATCATGTGATTTGACACCGTTGGACTTCTTTCTTTGGGGTTATTTGAAAGAAAAGGTGTACGTCGATAAGCCAGCAACAATTCAAGAGCTAAAGAATGAGATAATTCGGCACATTAACGGCATAGAACCTCAATTATGCCTCAGCGTCATCGAGAATTTGGACCATCGGATGGAGGTGTGCCGCCGAGGTCGCGGCGGCCATTTGGCCAATATTTTGTTCCATACATAATTGAACCATACCAATATTATCATAATAAAATGAAATGACAATAATTTCCTAAATAATTTGTGTTTTATTCCACATGTCCTATATAACAGGTATGTTGGCAAATTGATAAAAACAAGTAAATATCCAACTAATTATCAAATACCTATCCTCCTCTTCTTAATATCTGTCCATAACACTAACTTCACCTCCGTGAAGAGTTGTGGATATAAACAGTATAGGATATAGTATGCAGTAGATCTTTTGTTTATTATCCGATTTTATTGTTTATTAGTGCGTATATAATTTAGTTGTTCTTTTGACGATTGTCACAAATAGTAACAGCCTCTACTACGGCCACCGTAACCACCATAGTCCTAGTTCTAAAATCAGTGCATATATATAATAAATGGAGCACCACATTTCCATATCCTGATGGTAGTACATCATTAGAACGCATGTGTGAGTCCTTTTTCTAATAATTCGCATAATAACAGAAACAAAATAACGTCTAAAGTATTTTAGGTCGTGATTCTCATGTTCTGCTTGCCAACGAGCTTCTTTGATGTCCTACGTGATTCAAATCGACATCAGAATCAAGGTTAAATTCCTTTTGCTTCGCTTTCAAGGTTCCCACATATCCAGGACCTAGATACATTACGCGCCACTGGCGGACTTCAATCAAAAGCCGTTTACGTGCGATTTGTGTTTTGTGTATATCATAAAAGAAACTTTGGAAGCATTACTGGTACACAAACGCCGTTGTTGGCTTTTCGTCATTTGCAAGGTGTGAAATATTTGGACTTTATTGTCCTTTTGCAAACCGTTTTTGTTTTCATGTTGTTTTTTCTTTATTGCGGTTTTATTTCCAGCCGCGTTGCTATGTAGTGGCAGAATGTGTGAAGCGATTCAGCAATTTCAACTTCATTTCCACTCTAAATTCCTCTTTTGTATCTCAACGAGCGATCGATCAAGTTTACCGAATAGCTGCCTGTCCTCATCTTCGCCAGGATACGCGATTCATGTACTCCCAGCCAGGCTTCGTCCCCAGGAGTCCTGGCGGATAGCGAGATGCCTCAAAGATTTATGCTAATGCCACGAGTATAGGATGATAATATTCAAATTGTTCCGACTCCGAAATTCACTGTTCATGGTCGGGACACGTGCTTTCGGGGTGTTGGTATATGAATAGGTGCTGATGTAGGTGAAGCTGGTCGGGACCTGGTGGGTGGATGATGACTTTGGGAGCCTAGCCGTGTACCATATCAGATAGAGAAACGGCCAGGAGTTGAATATATTTTTTATGATTCCTTCTTCGTTATATTGGCTTGTTGGATGATTTATATGCAAATGCGATATTGAAGGACACATCGATGGAAATCGATGGCAATTTTTTGATAGTGTTGCAGTGGATTCCTCTTTTTTTTTTTTTTTTTTTTTTTTTTTTTGATCTCCTTATTCTATTTTATTATTGCTATTGGTTATGTGAGTTGGGTTTCCTTTTATCTTGTTTCCCTCATATACATTTTCGAATCGATTTGTACATTGGGATCAGCAATAGAGATAAGCGCGTACGCTGTGGGACTATGCTAGAGGGTGGTGCGGCGACGGTGGAACAACGAGTTTTTGTCCTGCTTGTTATGTGCTATGAATCAATTTAAGACCATGAGAGGATTCCAAATTGAATTTTTCCGCAGTTTATATGAATTTTCCGATAGTCAAGGGACTTTTATTAGAATATTCTGCTTTGTGGTTGTCATCATGTATCGCAAAGAGTTGAGATGAGATGAAAGGCTAGAGCAGTTGTATACAAGTAGTGTGGTAGTCGCTTTATGAAATAATATTCAATTTCGTTTATACATTTCCTAAACGATTCAGTCAGCCAAGTTTAGCAGAGAAAAACGGGTCCTTGACTTAGAGCATAACCGTTCCATTCATTTGCACTCTTCTATTCGATGGGATGTCTTAATACGAAGTGGATGTGGAATGAAAAGAGTGCTACTCATCTAAGTGCTCAGAAAAAATAATTCTGGCTAGCGAACTTCTTATTTCTTTTAATGCAGCATTTTTTAAGGTTCATTGGGCGTGTGTTCTCCATTGACTTAGCTTTTGTGAGCAATTGGAAGTGATTATTTTTTAAATTTATCCAACGGCCAAGGATAGATTTTACTCTTAAGAATTGAAAATAACGAAATTGTTGGAATTCAGATCGAATAACCTCATCAGCTGGGTGTTTTCAAGAAGCAGCAGAGAATGAAGTCAATCGCATCTAAAATAGTAAGTACACTTTAATGAGCGATTGTCCGTTTTGGGAGTACAACTTAGTTATTCTAAGGTCAAAAATGAATTTATTTCAAATCAAAATGAATGAACAGATTATCGAAAGTATTGTCCATCACTCGCTACTACTTTTCTCACTTCTCGGGTAATTTTCGAATTCCATCCCGAGAAAACTGTCTAATCTTAAAAGGGATCCAAGTTAGGACACGACTTTCGAATTCTGTGGAAGGGTTGAATCGGGGATTTGCCAAATTATGCTGTCGGAATAATTGGTAATAAAAAGCGCAATGGTCGGAAAATACCGCGGGTGCGGTAAAATATCTCGTTGAGCGTTTCCAAATATTTTTTACGACTTTTACGACATTATTCTGAACTTTGTCATTGAGAAGAAAACCTTGGTTATGTCTTTGCTTGTTTTTCGGCCGTTTTTTTCACAGGACATGGCCCAGACGAATCTAGTACGAGAGTTGCCTCTTATGTTTCGGGATTTGGCAACCCTAGCGTTGCAATCCGGCAATTGACAGCTCTGTCGTAAAGTTGGACATTTTTGAGGTTATACGCACTCAGAACGTTTTGACATACGAACGCTATTTGTGGTGTTTACAGTAACTTAAAAGATTCATCTCGGCCCAAAAATGGAATTAAATCGTCAACATTTTCGTGCGATTATTTTTTACAACTTTCGGCGTGGATTAACTCAGCAACAGTGCATGGATGAACTTAATTCAATTTTTGGCGATGAAGCTCCATCAAGGACCAGTGTTTATCGATGGTATGGTGAATTCAATCGTGGTCGTAGTTCACTCCAAGATGAATTTCGTGAAGGTCGTCCAAAATCAGATGTTGTTCCGTAAAACCATTGATGCTGTGCGCGAACTGATATTGGAAGATCGTCATGTGACCTATCGTGAGATTGAGACAACCTTAGGCGTTAGTGGGACCAGCATACATTCAATATTGCATAAACATTTGACTGTCAAAAAAATGTGTTCGCGTTGGATCCCACACAATTTGTCAATCGCCCAAAAAAAGGCTCGTGTCAATTGGTCGAAAGAAATGCTCAAAAAATACGGTCGCGGTGCTTCGAAACACGTCTATGACATCGTGACAGGTGATGAATCGTGGATTTACGCGTATGAGCCCGAAAGTAAACAGCAGTCGACTGTCTGGGTGTTTCAAGATGAGCCAAATCCAACAAAAGTTGTTCGCACACGAAGCACTTCCAAGCAAATGGTCGCCTGTTTTTTCGGAAAAACTGGACATGTCGCAAGCGTACCACTAGAACAACGCAGAACAGTCAATTCTGAGTGGTACACAACCATTTGTTTGCCAGTTGTCTTCCAAGAAATCAGGAAAACCAACCGCCGAATACGGATCACTCTTCACCACGACAATGCGAGCTCTCACACATCGGCTGCGACAACTGCATTTTTGAGCACCCAAAACATCGATTTGATGGGTCATCCGCCGTATAGTCCTGACTTGGCACCGAATGACTTCTTTTTATTCCCGTACGTAAAAAACAAACTGAGAGGTCAACGTTTTTCGACACCTGAAGAAGCGGTTGCTGCATTCAGAATGCATGTGTTGGAGATACCTCAATCAGAGTGGCAAAAGTGCTTCGACAATTGGTTCAAACGCATGCAAAAGTGTATAGATCTTCATGGGGAATATTTTGAAAAACAATAAAGTGAATTTCGATGATCAATATTCGTTTTTGTTCTCTAATCCCGAAATATAAAAGGCAACCCTCGTACTGATCGCCCGTAATGGAATCGCCAGGTTGTAGCAGCTCATAATTGTAATCAATACCCATTGCGTCCCACCAGATACAGTTTGGTTGAAGTCGATAGCAACGATTGACCGGACATATCGTGGTATTTCTTCTTCTTCGGGTTGTTTTAGAACACGGATTTGTTATTCCCAGATGCAACCCGATGTCAGAAACCCTTTATTGTCACATCTGAAAAGCAAAATTAAAAATTGTCTTTCAACGTCTTTCGGTTCCAGCTCACATTGCATCTAATTGCCTTACTCTTGAATCATTTCCATGAATTTCAATCGCACAGAAACTGATTGTTGAGTCACTTTTAATTATTCAGAAAGCTCCACTAGCGTTTTAATCAGATTTTCACCGAATAAGCCTTCAGTCTTTTGTCTTTGAAATGTTTCGGTTGTCCAGAACGAAGCCTGTCTTGAATGCCAAAGTCAACATTCTAGAAACATTGAAACCGTTCCCTACATGATTTATCAGTCGAAGCATTGACACCATAAACTCCCACCAGCATGCAATGCGTTACAGCACGTTATTTATTTATTTATTTTTTAATTAAAGCAGTAAACTAAAACTCCCTGCAAATGTTGCATAATTAACACAAAATTTAAGATTTTCAACACAGTAAAAAAAGGTTTTTGTATGAAATTAAAAATAGAATATTATTGACAGATGTCTAACTCCTCTGAAACCATCAAAATCAGCTGTCGCAATGAGACATTTATAGCAGAGTTGGGGTTGCCAATAGAGGTGACAAGAAAGCACTTTCTTGTATAACACTTTGTTTGCTTAGCTTGAGTCACAACCGTTGAACTATCAACAACTTAGTTCTACTACGCTTTGTTGTGACACAAGAAAAACCGGGGACAGACCAAGAGAACATTGTGAAAGTGTTTCAAAATGTTATAAATGGTTGTTTGCGCTCACAGTTTTCCGCCGGGTTTCTTGGAATGGTCCCTTGCAGAGAAATGGGGTGGGTAGTTAATCCGTGGGGCCTTTTGTTTTATGCTGGTGCGCATTCCTACTTTGTTTTTCGAATTATGCCTTGCTCTGCACATTTTCAATAACTCAGTCTTGGATCATTATTAATAATAATTAAGATTGATCGTGAGTCTTCTACAATAACATTCCACCACGAACTAATGAAAACCAGTTTTTCATTTGTCAAAAAATAATATTGTTATTGTCAAATACTACGACTTTGATTCAGTCAGTTAAACAACACTAGCTTATTTCACACAATTTTTTTATTTGATAAAGTAAAGATTGTTATTGTCAAATACCCGAAAGGAAACCATGCTGGTTGGGTGAGATGATGGATTTACAACAAAAAGATAACGCATTTTAAAGAAGCCCTTCGAACAGTTTGGGGATATGAGATAGTTTGGCGATGGGTCGGTAGTTGCTGATATCATTTTTAGGTCCCTTTTTATGTATGGGGGTGACATAGGAGGATTTCCAGATACTAGGGAAGGTCCCTTGAGATAGAGGTAGGTTGAAAATCTTTGATATCGGGAGAGAAAGACAAGTGGAACAGTTCTTTAAGAATACAGACGGAAGTCCATCAGGTCCGGGGCTGAACTCGTCTTCGAGTAAGTTTAGTTTCTGCTCAACTACGTGACGCTGAATAAGTTGAGGAGAGAAAGGACCAAGGGAGAATTCGGGCAAGTCATCGAAATACGACGGATTGGGTTCGAAGGAGATGTCTGTGAAGGATTTATTGAAAAACGACGCGAACAGGTTGGCAATAGTTAGGTTGTCGTTTGACGCAGTCGCGCCATAAGAGAGGGAGTTAGGATAGGCGTCGGATTTACGTTTATAATTTTTAAAGTGGAAAAAGGATTTGGAATAGAGGGAGTTGTAGAGTTCGGAAAATTTATAAAAGGCCCCGAGATAGTTGGAGTAGTTTTCAATGGATCGCATTTTGAGGAAAATGTTCCATAAGTTATTCCTTTTGTTCCGAAGATTGCGGAGATTGCGGTTGTACCATGGCGGCGAATAAACCGATGACCTGCGGCGAGAATAGGGGACATTTAAAGCGACGGCATAGTAAATCTCCTTATAGAGAGTGGCCGTGGCTTCTTCTACACCCAAATGATCAAAGCGAAACGTTGTTTTGCTAAGATGTTCATTTAGGAGGCGGAAATTAGCCTTATGGAAGTTGTAAGAAAAGCAGTCAGGAGGTAGAGGGGGCTGGGTTTCGTGGTCGAGATATAAGGATAAGAGCAGTGGGGGGTGATAATTGTCAATGGTAGAGAGGGCGTGTGGGCTAGGGGCAACTGAGGACATGAGAGGGTCAATTTTGATAGCGACGTAGTCGAGATCCGGAGAAGAAGAGATGGCAATTGTGTTTCAATACTTGTGTTTCATGTGGAACGAGGATTTGTACGTGTTTGGTGACCACAATCTGGAGATCTGGAGATTTGGGGGTAAGATCTGTGCTTAATACCAATTGGTTATAGCTACAACGGAGGTGTTGCAACGGGTCCGGCGTAGTACTACCAAACGGCACATACCGCAATTGCATGGAGAAGAGGGTTTTCTATTGCGAGGAGTGGCACCATTACCCGTGGTCACAGATAACAGCTATTGAATCTAAATCAAACTTGCCACAAAAATAATAGACTAGCATTGCGTACTCCCCATTACAACAATGAATTATCTGACGGACCACCTATACGAATACAACGAACTGGCACTGAGGACGGGATCTTAGCAACCCCATCCCGTTGCAAAAGATTCTACAACAATCTGGCGCTGCGGAATTCTTATACACCATCATTATATATCACACAGGCGCACCAGCCTTTTAACGCCACAACACTATATATTTTTATCATCATCATCATCGGCACTACAACCGGGAACCGGTCTTGGCCTTATTTAGCAAGTCTTGAGGCTTGTTAAATTTTCCATAATGATTTATTTTTTCTGGGCAAGGTCATTTAGTCTTGCGCCAGGGGCTCCCCGACGGGGAATCGAACCCCGGTCTCCCGGGTGACAGGCGGGTATACTAACCACTATACTATCGAGGAGCCCATATATTTTTATATAACACTTTATATATGCCACACTGGCCTGCCTATTGATGTCCATTATTATCTATATAACACTGGCGCTGCGACGCCCCCCACAATATAATATATAAGAACTGGCGTTGCGGATCTATTTAATGCCACAAGACACCCCGTTTTTATAGAACAAATTAATAACACCACACTGGCGGATATTCCCAAGACATCCAACTTTCATATCGCCACACTGGCGCTGCAAGACATTATATGCCACAAACGTTTTAATCATTTCATCATCATTTACATGCCACCAGTGGCGCTGCAGATTTTCGATACACTCAACGTTTAAAAACGTTACACTGGCGCTGTGGACAGGATTATATACGTTAAAAACGTTACACTGCCGCTGCGGACAGGATTATATACGTTTAATAACGTTACATGTCGGTCTCTTTCCAGTTGGTCTACCGTCAAGAGTTCTACGCACGGTCCTATCGTTGCACATTCGCGCTGCCTGCCCGGCCCATCTTAATCTTTGCGACTTGATTACTCTCACTATTGTAGGTTTGCGGTATAGTTCTTCCAATTCGTAGTTATGGAGTTTCCTCCATTGTCCTGCCTTCTCGTCATATTTACTTCCAAAGATACCCCAGAGTGTAGTCTTTTGTTAATTTCCTTCGACATTTTGTTACTGGCCGTCAGTATCGTTCCCAGATATTTAAATTCTTTAACTTCTTCAAATATTTTACCTCTGACGTTTATATGTGTTCTCTGAGGTCCACCTGCTGTCGCGTATTCGTGTATTTTGTTTTGTCTTCATTTATTTCTAGACGCACCTCTTCTGACGGTTGCATGATCATTTCAAAGTTTTTACTTACTGTTTTTAGATTATCGCCCAAATGCGACGTCATCCCCATATGCGAGCATTTGTGTGACGCCGTTCTGGGAAGATCCGGCCATGTTGTCGTCTTGTACGTTTCTGATGACATACTCGAGCACAAGGTTAAAAAGACTCGGTGATAGGCCATCTCTCTGTTTTAGTCCGTCCCGGATTTCAAATGGTTCTGAGAGGCGGTTTCCTATTCTAACTCGCCCTTTGTTTTCGTTCATGCAAATTTGAATGAGTGCGGTATATTTTTTCGGGATTCCCAGCTCAATTACAATATGGTAAAGTCTTTGCTTTGCGACTGAGTCGTAAGGTTTTTTGAAGTCAACGAACAGTTGATGAACCGTGTCTCCGTATTCCCACTTCTTTTCCACCAGTTGCCTTATTGTGAACATTTGGTCGCTTGTTGACCGGTTCCTACGGAATCCGCATTGGTAGTCTCCCAGTATTTCTTCTGCGTACGGTGTGATTCTCAAGGTTAGAATGACCCGATTCGTTCAATCGATACACTGTCTCGAAACGAGCGCCAATTGAGTTCGCTTTGTTTTTTCGCTGATCCTCGACTATTATGAACTCTTCGTTTGAGTTAATGTGTTCCAGGGAAAGTCCTGCGTTCAGCAGAGTTTGACAATTCTCGGGATTCCGTGGAACTCGCAGACATGGAATGTCATTATAATTTTTCCTTCGAAACACTTTAGTTATTTGAGGGAACATATTCGGTACACTAGGTTTGATGGATTAAATTCTGTTGTTCCAGTCTTCATTAATTCCTGATCTATAATTGTCACGGATCAGTTTTTGAAGATTTTTAATGAGTGACTTAATTGTTTTTATTTCCTGGCTATTTAGAGCGCTGAACTGTCTGTAGAGCAGTTTTAAGTTAGAGTGCAGAATACTATTTTGCATATACAGGTCGTCGATCGTTGCGTTTCTGTATCGGTTTGTATGGCTTTGTTGTATTGTCCGGCGCCGTGCTTCCTCTTTCGAGGGAAGAGCGGAGACCTTTTATTTTTATTCCATTTATTAAAACTCCTTCTTTTACTCTTCTTTTCGAATTGAATAATTTAACTTTATTCTTTTCTTTATTCACTATTCTTTATTTCGATTCTTCTCTATTTCTTCTATTCCTTTTCTCTCTGTATCTTTTTCATACGTATGTTTTTTCGATGGTTGCAACCAGAAATTTACTAACTGGAAAACCCATTTATTTTCACAGGTCAAGACGAAGTATACTTTATATATATGTATATTGATTTCTTATACATTTCTAAGATTTGTTTAAAACGTTCAACTTAATCCGAACGAACTTTATGAACTGAATTTTTTCTATTTCTATTTTTTCTCTGTGACTTTTCACATTGAATTAATTTGGACGAAAATCAAAGTTACTATGTTTTGAATAAATAAAAAGGTGCAGGTTATTAAGTGTGCTGTAACTGGTAATATTGTGAATGTTTATGAATGGTATGTATTAAGTGAGAATGTAATATATGTTAAGTGAAGTTTTTAAGGATGTGTTAGGAGATTCAGTGTTTAATTTAATAAGGGTAGTATTCTGGAATACAACATCCCACCCTTCTTCGAGAAAGAAAATTATCCTTGAAGAGAATCATTTTCTAGTAACTATATGTTAGATTAAGATTAATTAAAGGCTTGGATTTTCGTTCAATTACATTACAATGGTTTTCAAAATTAATCTTTCATCAAAGGTTACAATAATCAAAAAGTTCTTAATACTAGAAAATTAATCTATTTAGATTATGTATTAACTAAATTTAAATCAAAGGTAACATTATTTACATTTCAGAAAGTTCTTATCACTATGTCTATTTACATTTAAATATATCTCCTTGGAACCTTTTCTTTTCTTATCCAAAAATTATTATTACTTATTATATTAATTATATAATATTAATATTATGTTTCAAAATTCTCATTTCCGTATATATATTAATTCCAAAATTTCTAATATATATATTACCAATAAAATTTTCTTTCTTTCCTTTTCCGTTCGAATATATATTAATTCCAAAATTTCCAATACATATTACCTCTAAAATTTTTTTTTTCTTTCGTCCCCCTCATTAACTTTTTTTTTTTTTTTTTTTCGTCATTTCCTACAATTGTTAGATTATTTCATATATATTGAATAATAAAACAAAGGCCATTTGTTATGTGTTTATCTTTTCCTTAAATTTATGGAAAAGTTTCCAAAACCTTTCTGGCCCTATTACTATGACGATTCTATAGAAATGCATAATACCAAAAGTCTTCTTGAGAAATGATTTCAACTGTCCTAAATGACTGTGTAACTTTTTCTTTTTTTGTATTTTGTGTTTGAACAAATGTTTATTGTTGAAAACAAAAATTTGTAATGTCCTTATATGGTTTTCCTTTTCCGTACCTATTTTAGATAAATTATTATTTTCATTATTTATTATATCGTGTTTGAGTAAGTGTTTGTGTTTGTTTTCGTTGTTTAAAATATTTATTGTTTTCGGCTTAGTGTTGTCATTGTCCATAGCTTTAACTGCTGTCGGAACGTCTACCTTTTCAGTCTTACTCACTGCTGATGGATAGTTTAGTTTCTCAGTCTCATTTACTGATTCGTATAGTTCTTCAGACTTGTTAGCTGTTAGAACATCTTGGTTCCCAGTCCTATTTGCTGTTTGAACTATTTCTTCAGTTATATCTGCTGTAGAAACATTCAATCCTTCAGTCTTTGCTGCAGAAAAGATTTGTTCATCAGTATTAGCTGCTGAACTGACTTGGGTTTCGAATTTTATTGCAACTATTGGGTTTTCAGTCTTTAACACTGCTGAATGTTCAGTCTTTGTTGCTGAAGTGCCGGGGTTGTCTATTGGGATAGCCGAAATATTCGGGATTTCTGTTTGTATATTTTCTGCAGGATCCGAATTTTCAGTCTTTAATACTGCTGAGTTTTCAGTCTTGGTTGCTGAAGTGTCTGCGTTGTCAATAGGGATATCCGAGATATTAGCGATTTCAGTCTTTAATACTGCTGAAAATTTCGAATTTTCAGTCTGTGTTGCTGAATTATTTTCCAGAATGGGAGTATGAATCGGAGTCTTTATATTAGGGACAGGGTTATCTTCGTTTATATGGCTTGGTTTATAGGAGTATGTGGGCTCAGGGTAAATTTGGCTAGGAGCTTCATTAAAATGGTCGTTATCTATTTCCAAAGATCTAATGCTGTAAACAGAAAAATTTTGTTTGTCTTCCATAAATTTTGGTTGGCGTCTGGCCTCGTTTTCCGACTCTTGCACCCGAGAAAAGTGAACATTTTGCCGATCGTTTTGTCTATTGGTGGTCCTAGAATTTTCACCAAAACGATTTTCAGAGTTTGTAGGATTGTTTCGGAATGGGTTACGCGTTGTGGTACCTTGTTGGTAATTTGTTGAAGACGATCCATTCCTAGATATCTTGTATCTACACTCATTCTCTGTGTGATTATTCCGACCACAGAAATTGCATACAATGTTATATTCCCTTTTTATGGGTTGTCTATTCGGAAAAAAGTTGGATTGCATGTTCCGATAACATTTGTCCTGTGTATGCCCTGACTTACCACAGGTTTGGCAGACTATACGATTGAATGTAGGTTTTTCATTGTATTGATATGACCTGGGAGAGTTGTCCATTCGAGCCGCATGTGACACTACATGTGCAATCGACTGTTTTAAATTGTTTCCCCCATGGACTTTAGCTAGTATCTTTAGCTGTTCGTTGTTTAGTCCATCCTCAAATGTTTGTACGGCCAATTTTATGTTTTCTTCTATTAAGAATTCCCTAACCACCGCGTCTGCTGTTATTTCACACGTGGCAGAGTTTAGAGTCCTTAGAGCATTCGCGACTCTATCGCCGTATTCCCGGACGGTTTCTCTGTAGCGTTGTTTCAGAGAAAGCAACTCATTGTTTGCCGTCGACCGAGATTGCTCCTCTTTATATTCCGATTCTAATTTTTCTTTTAAATCCTCCCACTTAGCGATTTGGCTATACCTAATCAGATCGTAAGCATGACCCTCTAGTCAATTTTTGACTAGCTCTAAAAATGTCTCGTATATATCCGGGTCTGCCTTCTTTATGGATCTAAATAAAACGTCTCCCCCGGAAATAAATTTACCTAAGTCGCAGGGTTTCCCGTCAAAGGTAGGGACGATTCTGAAAACATCAGAAATTCCGACAGAAAGAGCCATTTCAGGGGGGTTATGGTGTATTTGTAGAGAGTGGATTTGTTCTTCCCCCTGCCTAGCCGCCTGTCTCGTGTAGTATGGACTCGTAATAGTGAAAGTTTAAAATAAAAAGCGAAAATTTGTAATCAATTCTTAAAATATATGGTTAATTCTTAAAAATATGGTTATGGAAAAATTGGCCTTTCTTTTTGTTATTCAATATATATATATAGGAAAGGAAAATAAATTGGTCCCAAAACTGCAAAGAAAGAAACGACGAGAAAGAAAAAAAACGGAAATGTCGTCGAAATACTGAAATGAGAATTTTCAAAATATAGATAGAAATTTCTATCCAAAAAAAATTTTTTTTTTTTTTTTTTTGTGAAAAGGAGAGCTTCCAAGTAGAAAATATTCCTAAAAAGTAGAGAGAAAAGTCGCTATTTAAAAAAATTCTTACTCTACTAAATGTTGTCGTTGTACTGTTGATAGCAGTCTTGAGTGTTGCTGTTTTTTTTTTTTTTCTTCAGTTTTTCTTAGTTGTTTCCTTTGTGTGGTTCTTTTTCTTTTTAGATTTTTTTTCCTCTTTGACGCCAGGCAGACTTCACGTCCTAAAGTTGATTGCTCATCCTGGTCTTTGCTGCTTTCCTTTTTTTTCTTTTTATTTCGTAGTTTTATGTCGGGGTTTTTTTTTTCTTTGGTTTGGTTATTTCTCCTGTGTTTCTTTTTTTTTCTCTTTTCTTCTTGAAACATTTTTTTTCTTCTTCTTATTTGGTTATTTCTCTTGTGTTCTCTTTTCTTCTTATAATCAATTTTTTTTTTGTTGTTTTAAATTTTTGTTTACTTTGTTTTTCGTTGTTCTATGTTTACTTTTTTTTTCGTTGTTTTATGTCGGGTTTTTTTTTCTTATTTTTTTTCTTGAAAAAAAAATTTTTTTTTTCTTTCTTCTTATGGTTTGGTTATTTCTCTTGTGTTTTTTCGTCTCTCTTCTTTGTTTTTTCTTGAAAAAAAATTTTTTTTCTTACAAAAAAAAAATGTTTTTTTTGTGTTGTTTTAAATTTTGTTTTCTGTTTCGGGATCCCGTTATCTGGGCATCCCACCGCTGCCACCAGTGTTGTATTGTCCGGCGCCGTGCTTTCTCTTTCGAGGGAAGAGCGGGGACCTTTTATTTTTATTCCATTTATTAAAACTCCTTCTTTTACTCTTCTTTTCGAATTGAATAATTTAACTTTATTCTTTTCTTTATTCACTATTATTTATTTCGATTCTTCTCTATTTCTTCTATTCCTTTTCTCTCTGTATCTTTTTCATACGTATGTTTTTTCGATGGTTGCAACCAGAAATTTACTAACTGGAAAACCCATTTATTTTCACAGGTCAAGACGAAGTATACTTTATATATATGTATATTGATTTCTTATACATTTCTAAGATTTGTTTAAAACGTTCAACTTAATCCGAACGAACTTTAGGAACTGAATTTTTTCTATTTCTATTTTTTCTCTGTGACTTTTCACATTGAATTAATTTGGACGAAAATCAAAGTTACTATGTTTTGAATAAATAAAAAGGTGCAGGTTATTAAGTGTGCTGTAACTGGTAATATTGTGAATGTTTATGAATGGTATGTATTAAGTGAGAATGTAATATATGTTAAGTGAAGTTTTTAAGGATGTGTTAGGAGATTCAGTGTTAAATTTAATAAGGGTAGTATTCTGGAATACAACAGCTCTCCATGTGAGACACTTTTGGAATAGAACGATTCATTGTACTCGTATTAGTAACAATGTTGTTCATTGTCGAAAGATAATGATTAATTTCGTCGTTATGACGATTTCTGTCAGTTGGTGGATCTATGCCATTGCAGCATAATTCTTTTTTCATTATCCGATCAAAGCGCGACCAGTGTGCTTTTCCGAAATTAAAAGAATGTATCTGTTTGTACTGCTCAAGTAGTGAGTGTTCGTTTGGGACATGTATTACAGCACCAAGTCCATAATGATCGCTATCGTACTTGATTATACGAAGACAATTTCGAGTAGTTAGATCCGTATCTAATAATTGTATTCTCTCGTCCAGCAACAGTAAATGAGAGAACGAATTTCCTCGTTGATATGACGGAGTACTTGCAGCGGTTAATTCTAGTTTATGTTCGATAGCGTTTGTTTGCCACCACTCGAACAACACATTGCATCTTGTTACCCCAAGCACTGTGCTTGGAATTGAGATCTCCATCCATAACGAAATAATTATTTTCCAAGTCTAACTTGATACTTTGAAAAAGGGTATTAACTTCATTGATAAACTGTATACACTGTGGAGCTTCAGGAGTATAAGCAAAGATCAGATATACATGCCTTTGACTTTTCAAAGGAATATCTATAATGCAGGCTTCTAGCACCTGGAACTTGTATACATCTCTGTTGTAAACGACTTTGTGTTGTAGACCATTTTTAACTAAGACAGCGATTACGCCCCCTTCAGTTCAGTTTGGACGATGCCGTCCAATAACTTTATAATTTGGGCTTGACTGCGCCCTACTCAGTGCTACAGGTTCGCTTCTCCTAACAGAAATATGTATATATAAAGTTAATTAATTCATTAATAAACAAACAATTATGTACAGAGATAGCTAATTAATTACATAAATAGAGATAGCTAATTAATCAAATAAAATGCGATAGCTAATTAAATAAATAAATAAGAGATAGCTAATTAAGTAAATAAATAAATACATGAATAAAGGAATAACTAAATAGTTAAATAGAAAAGAGATAGCTAATTAATTAAATAAATAAGAGATAGCTAATTATTCAAATAAAATGCGATAGCTAATTAAGTAAATAAATAAATAAATACATGAATAAAGGAATAACTAAATAGTTAAATAGAAAGGAGATAGCTAATTAATTAAATAAATAAATAAATATATGAATAAAGGAAGAACTAAATAGTTAAATCGTTAAATAATTAAATAATCAAATAAGTAAATAAAATAATAAATAACAAGGACCGACTAAATAAATCCAAAAGCACAACAGTCATGTTCGTCTCTTTTTATTGAGATAATGCTCAGTGACCTTAAATCTAATTCATCATTCGTCAACTTTTTATTCAGTTTAATTGTGTTTGTTTTTCTACAATAGTTTAGTTCACGGGTCTTTTTTTTTTTTTGTTCGATTGCGTTCATTACTCCAATTTCAGTTCTATTTAAATTCGATTTTGCAATTGATTAAGAATCGCGAAAAGGTCACTAGTTTTCAAGAGGCGAACTTAACCACCATATTTTTCACTTTTAGCGTGTTACAATTTGTAGAATGTGACAGAAACATCCAGGAGAACGTTGTGTCGGGCTTGGACTTAGAATATACGGAAGGGGGACTGTTATCATTTTTACTAACCGCTTTAACTAGTGTGGTGTTATCTAACTGCAAGAGGAACGAAATATTACAAGGCCGTCCGATTCTAAGTTGACAACTGGACGTAGATTACGTCGTATTAAATACTAGATTAATACGTAATACTCATACTACACAGTTCGATTTTATCAACCTATTATTAGTGTTACTAATTGTCATACATTTCTGTGTTCGATATTTTACTAGTGTTTGATTTTTATCAAATTCACTCATTTTCGAACATTGGTTTGATAGGAATTTTACCCTTACAAATGCATTAGTACGAATTTACATGTGAGGTTTATTTTTACGAAGATCGATATTTGCATTCCACAAGAGAACTCTAATCAAATCTTTTCTAGAATAGACACTATTCTATTTAACTTGACATTGATTGTGACACGCCTTTGATGATGTAACCATAAGCATACTTTCACACAAGTAAGCTAATCGCTCCAGGCGATAGCTCCCCCCCTGGCTACATATATCGACCTGGCAGCTTAATTGTACTCCTAAAATATTATTCTCCCATCAAAGATAGGAGTGTAGTGATACCTGGTGGCGTGATACCCTTTCTCTGTCCTAACTCAATTATGCAATCTATTCAACTGTATGGAGATTAGATTTGTTGCCTCTTTGGACTGTGTTCGGTTACCATTCGTTGCTCTTGTACTACACCAATCTAGAAATTTATTCAATTACCTGACTCAATCCCAAGCAATCATCTGCTAAATGAAGCTAAATTAAGAACATGATTGCATCTGTGGGCAAGTTGCTGCTAGCTATAAGCCACTTGACAATCAAATCCAACTAAAACATATCCAGGCAATTCGGTTCGAGCATCTAAAGGAATATAGAGATTCTGCAACATCGCGCAAGGCAGGACCTACCCTCCTCAATCAAATCTTATTCAATCGAAATCTTATCCTCTAGCCAATTGACCTTTCTTCGAATAGTGTCGCTTGTCTGAACGATATTGTCGAAATGGTTTGGATGTTTGACTTTGATGCCTCTTTAATTAATACCAGGTCAATTAATTATCATGACCTCGACATCGACGTTGATATCGATACCGATATGGATGGATGGAGGGATTAGGATCAATTAACTTCCGTTTTCAGCACTTTATTTGAAGAGGATTTGACTGCAATGTAACACCTTCTGATTGTTTTTCATGTGAGAAAGTCATAAATGTGTAGACCAATCCCGAAGGAATGAGGAGTGTTATTAAATATTAAGAGCAATTTGTACAGCTTAAGGACTAAGGATGAGTTTTAATGTCATAGGATTACTGTTTGTGTGACAGGTAGATGTTTACGTTAATATGAATGCCAACTGTTGAGGTGGGAGGGAATTTACATGTTTAGAATGTATGTTCACTTCAGGGAATCTGAAATTGTATATACTACTAAAAGGACTAGTACGAATTAAAATTTCCGAAAAAAAAAATTGGTTTCTTGTTGTTGTATGTTTAAATCACATATAATTCCAAGAAACTTAATTTAAACATTTTTAAGGAGCAGTCCAAATAAAAAAGTAACAATAATGTTAGTAGTTCGTTGTTTGCTCTCCGTTGGGACTTAGCGACCATGCATGTCGGCAGCTTTTCCCCTCTTGAGAATACATCTGCATCACACGTTCTTAGTGTCCTTTCGGAAAAATGTCCTGATGCGGTATTTGTTTTGCTTTTTATTGTGCAGTTGTAATTTTAGGTGTGCAAGTAGAAACTTGTTTTTTTTTTCGTAGTCAAATTCAATTTTTTTGGAAAAGGGAATCAAATATAAACGGCTTTTTATACATTTATTGAATAATGTTACACACTAACTTCACTATCAACATTTTTCAATAGTCTCCTGCTTGATTTACCTACTTTTGCCACAGATTTGAAAGCTTTACTATCCTTTGTGTTCTAGAAGGATTTAGGGCGAGTTGATAGGCAATTGCGCACGTGATCCTTGACTTCTTCACCACTTTCGAATTTTTTCCTCCAAGCGATTCCTTCAAGGGTGCGAACAAAACATAGTCACAGGGAGAGAAGTCTGGGCTATAAAGGAGTTCGTCGGGGGTTTCCCAGCCCATTTCTTGCAATGTGTCCTGTGTGGGTTTAAGTTTGGGTGCCGAACACGGGCACAGATTCACTAATATCCCCAACGTAAAGCTGCTGCGGACTGTACATGAGACGGTAAAATGGATAAATGAAGACGCACTGAGGTAGTTTTATGTTAATGTTTTTCTCTTTATTTTGTTTTCACTTAAAATAGTTTATAAATTAAATTCACACTAAATAATTCTCCATAAGTTTATAAACCCGCTGGCGGTTCTTTCACACCTTCTGCATCGAATCCTAATTGGGATTTTAATGGTCTCTGAACGTTCACAAAATTTCCAGCTTCGTAATTTTTCTCTGGCGCAAAAGATTTAAATCAAACTAACTCCCGACTTAGAACGTGGGTCCTCCGCAGCGTACCAAACTCGACTGTGTTGCGACTCGACTGTGTTTTTGTTTTTGTTTTATATCCACATTTATTTAACAAATTAATTACATATTTTACTTAAGACTAAATTTTGACTTCGATTTTACAAATATCATTCTTACATTAACTTACTGGCTCTTCGCAAGCACTCTAAATTATACATTATTATTTTTCTTGTGCCTTTCGGCGTACAATAACTGTTTTTATAACCTGTCACAATAATTGATATGTTTTCTTTTTTAAATGTATTCTATTTTTTTCTACATCATGTATTATTTACATTATTTTTTTTTAAATTACATATATCACTAGTTGACACACAAAAAAAAAATAAACTGATGAAACAAAACGGACAAACATAAACAAGGAATACAAATAAAAATAAAAAAATAAAAAACTAAAATTAAATTAAAAACGAAAATAAAAAAAAAAGAAGAAAATTGGGAATTGGGATAGGGGGAAGGAAGGCGGTGCGCCTGAGAAGCACACAATGTTTGGGGACGTGTAGTCCTTTCTTCATCACTGATCTATCACCAGTTGGGATGGGGTCGATCTTTTATTGATTTATCTCTTTCACCGATCACCATACTAAAACGCAGGCGCTCTGGAAAATTAGAGATATTATTATCGTGGAGAATTCGTTTATGCCTGGCACCACGGAAAGGGTGGTAAATAATAGGGAATCCACGTTTGTCTTTGATAAGTCCTTTTTTATCCAAGAAAGGGGACGCTTCTGGGGGAATGAACCTGTGGGGGTTGTAGTTTGGTGCCAAGGCAGGGGCACTGATTCACTTTTATCCACAACACTTGTTCCGCCGAACACACCGCCGAAAATATCCAATGTCCGAGAAAAGACGAATAAAAGGCACTGGTTAATTTCTGATATTCTGTTTCTTTAACGAGTTTGGTGATATTCTATTTTACACAGGTTTATTTTGATGAAGCATTTAATTTCGCGCACAGAGTGATTCTCGTTTGCGCAATTTATTAGGCGTTAGATACAAGAGAAAACCAAATTGATAATTTGGTATAAATGGATCGGTTTACTTACTTCGTTCCTTGGATTTTAACTTAGATTCGTTAGAGAAATGGTCTATTTCTACGCGGACAATGATTTACTCGACTATATCACGGGCAGACACACTTCACTAACTATTTAAAGCGTGACCTTAGCGCGTTGTGGTTAAATAACGACTGACTGGAATGAGGGATGATTGGGTAATTTTTGCTTTTGCACATTGATCAGCAAATGGTAATCGCGCTCTCTTGTGCATCCTTCAATTCTCCACGCTCATCGAGGTGGATAAGTACTTGCGTATTCGGTCGACGTCGATGGGCGTAGAAAGGATTAAGAAATCAAAAGGGAAACACAATAACCCCGGGTCGATCTGGCTTAGTGTGTGTGTATTAAAGCAGCCTCTGAGGATGATCCACTGACCTAGTGCGGTGACTATGGTGATCTCAGAGTGCATTGAACTATGGAAAGACAGAATTGTGAAGGAGAGGAAATGTAGTTTGCGCTATTCACCTGTAAGAAGACATCATTGATCCCCAGCGAATAGAGTGTCTGGGAAAAGTCGAAGTGACGCTACTGTGGCTAGGGTAATATTACTATGGGCAACACGCTGAGGAATTCGATAATTACCCAACCCGTTGGATAATGGTGCACCCGCGTCGTTTGATTCGACTTGTTGTTATTAACCGACATGAATTGGAATTTCCGGTGGAAGTCTCATGGGTTAGAGGAATGGAGTTGCCGTATGGCAAAAAGGTACCTGAATTCAATACTTGCATAGAATGATGAATTCAGCTAAGCGTCCGTTTTTAAAACATGATTTACAGGTGATGGGTTAGTAGGAGGACTAGGGGTTAATTTGACATGCTGTTGTCGGTCGAAATAAGGCGGAAACCGTGTGTTGGTTCTCCATGTAGTATAGAGAACCCCCACAAACCCATTCTGGGGAGTACTCTCCATATACATATCATTGGGATAGCATGCTCCAGATATGAGATAATTTTCACTGCACATTGCCCCTGTTGTGTGACCAAGGATAATCTTGATAATGAAGTTATCTATACTGTTTAGTCCTGATTTGTCATACAGGACTTTATTGGGATAGTATTTCTTGTACTGCGAGCCTGGGGTTCTGTACATTCCGGGGCAGGAACGCAAACACTGCCTCTCGAACACCCGAAACTTCTCCATGTAAAATGGGGATATGTTGTACCATGCCGGGCAGCCGTACACCAATATTGGTCGGATGAATGCTGAGTATGAAATTATTTTCACCTTGGGGTCTAGCAGACTACTATGGAAGAGTCTTCGTGTCATTGTGTATGCGTTTTTAGCTGCTGTAAGAGCAGCTGCTGTATGCTTATCAAAGTAAAGATACTGATCAAGCCAGATTCCAAGGTATCGACTCGACTGCGGTTGTGACTCGACTGTGGTTGTGACTGACCGTCCCCAGAGGTTAATGAACTTCGACTGACTGTAAAAGGGCAAGAGTTCATTCATCGTGTCGTGGCGGTTGAGTCATAGCGAAGTAAGCTCACTGCCGCTTACTGGGAACTTGAAATGGGTTGCTATGCTTGCATAGAGTATTTAGTTCCAGCGAATTACTGCCGTACAGGCTGGGTTAGATTCCTCGGTTGCTATGTGTACTGGGAAATCGGTTTTGGGGAACAGAACCAAGTATGGGCATGAGTTGTCGGTTAGACAAAGGAATATGGGTCTTGGTCGATGCGATATCGTTTCGTGGAAATGCAACGCATCGTGCTGGTGACTTACCAGTACGGAGAAATTGTGTTGTTTCCATTGGTTTAATTGGGATGGGTGTCGAAATGGTTTTCGGGGAAAGTAAATGTTGCTTGGTTACAAGCGAGAAAATGGTTTAAGCAGGAAGTGAGGCGGAATGATTTTCGGGGGAAATTAGAGCTGCTTGGTTGCGAGCGAGAAATATAATTTAAGTAGGAAATTAACCGAAGTAGTTTTTGGGAAAAATGTATGCGGTTTGATGTAGATAAGGGAGATGATTAATATTCCGTTGTAAGTTTGAAAATGCATTTTATTACAGGTTGGGAAATGGATTCTTTGCAGATTTGGGGATGTATGCGATTGCAGATTTGGGAATGGGTGCTGTTGTAGTTCGGAAGTGTGCATGTTTGCGAACGTGTGCTGTAGCAGATTTGGGTTATGGTGGCGCGCTGTTAGCGGTCGAAGTTAGGCAGGGATTGTGGGTTGGTTCTTCGTGTGATATAGAGAACCTCCACAATCCGTTGTCAAGGACGCGGTGCGAGGCCTAGCGTTGTAATGAAGAAGGATGACATGTCGAATGGGCATACCTCGTCTTTTGTTTCAGCTGCAATCACTTTGCGCTGAGAGACGAGTATTGGTCTTCACTGGGCAGCCTTCATCCTTCCTTCGTCATTCATCTTGCCATGTTCGTCTCGGAACGGAATGATATACCCACGCCATGTCACATGTGACGACGTGCTTCAACCCCCCCCCGCCCCCCCCCCCCCCGCCCTCTTGTTAAAACCGATCCACAAGTCTTCCACTGATCACCGACCTGACCTGTTTTTGATTTACAGTCAATATCCTCGGAACCCATCAACCTGTATTTCCATAGCTGATACCCGCTTCTAAAGAGTTAAGGGGTTTTCCCATCGTAGCGCACGAAAAGCGACGTTGAATACTTTCGATTCTTGAGATATGGATTTTGTGATAAGGAGACCATACCTGGCTAGCATATTTAAGCAGTGGACGGACGTAAGGGTCGGAGAATTCTATAGACCATCTTTTCACGAATCCGTGGGCAGAATTGACTTTCTGGATCGTCTCATTAATGTGAGAGAGGAAGTTAAGCTCCCTGTCGCAAAAGATGCCAAGATCTCGAATACATTGGACAATGGTCAGGGGTTGGTTATGAAGGGTATAGAAACGTGAGGATGAGCCACTACGCTTACAGGAAAACGTTATAGATTGGCATTTGGCGATTTTTTCAATTTTTTTCACACCAAGTCGAGAAGCTGTCAAAGTCAGATCGCAGCAGTGCAGAATCAAGTGGTGACTCAGTGATCTTGTATAATTTGGTATCATCAGCGTATAGGGACAAACTGGAAATCTTAATGACCTTATCGGTGTCATTAGTGGCCATTAGTATAAATAGGAGAGTACCCAGGTGGTTACCTAGAGGGGCCCCAGAGGCGGCATCGAAGGGGTTGGATATCATGGACCTAACCCGAATGGAATAAAGTCTATCCTTTAGATAGGAAGAAATCCATTTCAGCAATCCAGGTTCGAAGCCGGGCGCGGATAATTTGAAGAGGAACCGATTGAGAGGGATTTTGTCGAATAATTTACTGAGGTCGGTCGAGACCATATCGACCTCGTAACCTTCCTCTAGTGCTGAGAGTGTAAAGGATGTGAACTCAACGAGGTTGGTTGTAGCTGATCGACCATTGAGAAAACCATATTGCCTTGATGAAATAAAAGATTTGCAACGAAAACTAAGAGAATCTTTGGTAAGTGGGACAGTTTGGCGATGGGGTGGTAGTTCGCGACATCGTTTTTGGCACCCTTCTTGTGGATAGGGGTGATGAAGGAGGTTTTCCAAATATGGGAGAATACGCATTGAGAGAGTGAGAGATTGAAGATCAGCATTTCTTGAGGAGGATTATAGGGATTCCATCAGGTCCCGATGTAAACTCGTCTTTGAGTTCCAGTTGCTTAGATTAAATTAAGGTCGGACCAAATGAGTTGTAGAGAAGGGGCTTGGGGGAAAAGTTAGGTAGGTAGTTGAAGGGGTCAGGAACACAGGAGTCATTAGTGAATGACTGATTGAAGTGAGTGGCGAAGAAGTTAGCAATAGTAACAGGATCAGATGAGGTATGCGAGTTTAAGGTAGGCGATATGAGGTAACTATCCCAATTACGTTTATGATTGACGAACTGGAAGACATTTTTTTGGGGCCGATTTTGAGATTGATCTGTTTTTGGTAAGAAAGTTGCGATAAAGGGTGTTGAAAAGTTCCGTGAATTGGAGATAACAGACAAGAAAGTCGGAGTAGTCAGGTATAATGCGATTCCGAGAGAAGATGATCCATATCTTATTCCTTTTGTTACGGAGGGAGCGAAGGTTGTGATTGTACCATGAAGGGGGAGAAGTTGATGTTTTTTCTTTTCTGGAGTAAGGAACGAACAGTGAAATCCAGTAAAGGATTTCGGTAAATAAGTGGGTGATGGCATCTTCAACGGATAGGTGATCGTAATTGAACGAAGGGCGGCCTAGTAAGTCGTTAATGAGGCCATGTAAATCGCCTTTAGCTTTATGTAAATCGTGGTGGTAGTGATTGGGCGGGGGGCGGATGGTGGCGAGCGGACTCG